>JAOYNU010068753.1:0-73718 GCA_026745395.1 Tympanopsis confertula | reverse complement strand
CAAGCCGCAGAACCTGCTCATCGACCGTGACGGGAACCTCAAGCTGGCCGATTTCGGCCTCGCCCGCGCATTATATATTTTGGGGTTTATTTTGATCATCTCTCCAACACTAACCAACTCTTGCCTACAACAGTCCTTCCCCCCCCCCCTCATCACTGGCGCCGCCAACCCGTGGCAGCATCACCACTTCGTCCCTCCGGCCGCCGCGTCCCATTACCCGCAGAGCCAAGACCGTTATGTCTGCCCCACCTGCAGCAAGGCCTTCTCCCGCCCCAGCTCCCTGCGCATCCACAGCCATTCGCACACCGGAGAAAAGCCCTTCAAGTGCCCCCACACCGGCTGCGGCAAGGCCTTCAGCGTGAGGAGTAACATGAAGCGCCACGAGAGGGGCTGCCGCACCGCGCCCCACGACATGCCCTCCCACGCCGGTCCGAGGCAGGGCCCATGAAAGGAAGAGAATCCAAGGCCTGCTGCTGAGGCACCAACCAGCGTCTCCGACGTCTTGACGCCGCGTGCGACCTACATGTCCAGGATAATGGAACGGGGACGACTTCTTGTTTGAGGTTTGGAAAAAGGTTTGGGGGGGATGGTTTCATATTTTTGTTTTATTTTTTTGGCGTCTGGGTGTCCGCGCGATGAGACGAAGCATTAACAAGGAACGGAGGCGGGCATGATCGATATCATGGCCTTTTGTGTGAAAATCTTTGGGCATTTACATGGCGTTCAGGCATAGTCTCGGAGGCCGTTTATTCCATTTCACCATATATCTTGTCCTGCTCTCTGTACAAAATAATATATATATATATATATATACGTATATAGATAGATATATATAAGCAATCTAGATTCAAAGAATCCAAGCAAAGTCGACAACCCTGCTCCTCGGAAGGCCTCCGAGCCGATGCAAGTATGCGGCTGCTTACCCCGTGTTCGAGACCCCAGTCCGGCACAATCATGGCGCTCTTGAAACACCAGGGGAGAAATGAAAGACACCCCGTACAAACAACGGTACTTGTACGTCCATCCTTGCGCTCGCAAAGCCGGGCCGGCTGGCGGTCGGTTTCGGTCAGGAGTTGCCAAGTCCGGCACGGGCCGTCCGGGATAAACCTTCCGAGCCGCGCCACACCTGCTGGTGCGCCACGACATCACAGCCACACACACTCAGTATATCTCTCTCATCACTCTCGGTATAATCCTCTCTCTCTCTCTCTATATGCTGGCTGGTTCTTTACTATATTCGTACGAGCCAATATCGTCAGAGCCAACACAGCACCAGTGGCAGCGGCAGAATGTGGTGGGAAAGTCACGATGCAACCCCGGTATGCACTGCACACTACACACTGCGCATACACATGTGCACCTATAAGCTGCGTCTGATAATCCGCAGGCGCAGTCTCAAGACAGGAAGAGGCGGGCCAGCCGATAGCGTCATCCGCCAAAGCAAGGCGGGTGTGGGGAGGGGGAGGGGAGGAGTACGACGACGAGATATGTGCCCTGCTCAAGGATCGGTATACATGATACTAGCATTGCATCCCATCTGATATCAATGGCAATGACGCCGGCCGATGCACCACGACGCAGCGATCCGCGCTCGTGCATAATGTCTGTCCCCAGCGCGAAAAGAGGCCATCTGCTTCTTCCTGTCCAGTCCAAGATACACCCCGCCGCCCAGATCATCGCGTGGCGAATCGCCATCACGCCACAGCGCCATCGGGATCAACGCCGCCATGTCTGGAGGTGCTGGCGCGGCTTGACGCCATTGCCGCGTCTCGTGATTGTGGACGGGTATCCATCCATCCATCTATAGCACGAGTTCGGTGTGCTCCAGAGAAGAACTGAAACAACGAGAAAACGATAACGTCGACTGATCCACTTTTTCTTTGCCACGTTCGACATATCTATGAGTCTATACACAAGTTCAAGTCATCAGAATCGACATCAGGCGTCAAGCAGAGTATGTGTGGGGAAACTGCATATCAGTGGCCGGCGAGCAACAAAAAGGGCGTGTCGAGACCAGTCGATATCAATCGTTTTCAAGTTTCCAAGGCCGTGCGTCGTCGCGACCTTTCAGACCACATGGTATATACTATTCCTTAATTCCGTAACCACCACCCTTTGTAAATTATAATTTTATCTGATTGTGCTCGATAAGGCACAGCAATTGCGACGAGAGGCCAAGGCTGCCGTTCACAAAAGCCGAAGTTGACACCCAGATATCTAAGAAATAAAGAAGATATTTGATTTCTTTCGTCCACCATGCTGCCATAGCCAACGCAACATCTTCCTGCTCCTCTGCATCATTATGAGTATTTTGGTCATAAAAAGATACCACAGATATGCCCCCATCTGGTGCCAGGATGCCGCGAAAAAAGTCTAGCCAAGCAGCCTGTCCAGCACCCTCTCGAACCGGTTTCTGTAGCGCACCCGACGTTAACACCAGGTCCAGAAACGCAGCACAAGAGACCACCACAGCAAACAACTCACCCCGACTTGGTCTCTACAAAGTTTTCCGTGTAATCCTCGATCCTTGCCAGGTCCCTCTTCAAGTCTCGCTCCCGCGCGCTGGGCATCTTTGTCTTGTGGATAAGCTTCCACCCAACGTAAAGGATCGGACACACCATCATCATCGTGTACCTGGAAGTCGAGCATCGGCAGGTCAGCATCTCTGGGCGAGGCGGGGCGCGAGGGATAAAAAAGGAGGCCGGGGCCGCGCTCACGAGACTCACGAGAACAAAAAGTTTGTAACCTTCCACTGTCCCGGCAGAAAAACATTGTACCCGCCCACAAACGCCATCGACAGGGTCATGACCAGACCGAACATGGCCACCCACGGCTGGCCCCAGCCGCGGAATGTCAGAGTCCGCCGGTCAACGCCCTGGGCCTTGAGCGCCTGGTAGAAGCAGAGGTACGTGACGCACATGACGGCAAAGTTGAGAAGTTGCGATGCCGTCACCAGGCTGACGAACCAGCCAAGCACGGTGCCCGCGGTTTCGCTGATCTGGAGGAACGACAGCAGAGAAATGGCAAGCACCACTCCGACGCTGTATATGGGGACGCCGTTGGGCAGGCACGTCGTCAGGATCCTGGGCGCCTTGCCTTCGAGCGCGAGCCCGAACAGCGACCGACTCGCGCAGTACACGTACGAGTTCCCCGCAGAAAAGGTCGACGTGAGGACCATGGCGTTGACCATGTCGGGGAAGACGGTGATTCCCAGACGCCTCATGCCGAGCACGTACGGAGAGGCGGCAGCGCCGGGCAAGTCGCGCTCAAACGCCTCGCGCATGGTTTTGTCGTCGTGCGGGACCAGCACACCAACGGCCATGGCGCCGAGGATGAAAAAGACGCCCATCCGATACGCGGCCGCCTTAAAAGCTCGGGGCATAGTGCGGCGCGGATTCACAGCCTCCCCAGCCGACATGGAAATATACTCGGGCCCGGCAACGGTGAAGGAGGCCTGGATAAGGCACTGCATGAAGCCCATGAAGCGGCCAATGCCGCCTGGACGGTAATAGGCGGCAAACGCTCCCGGGTCGCGCCAGGTCCGAAACCCGAACCGGTCGTGCTTGGGGTTCCCGCCCAACATGGCAACAAAGGTGAAGGCGAGCAGGGCCAGGATCAGGACGACTTTCCCCAAAGCGGCCCAGAACTCGGTCTCGCCGTAGCCCCTGACGGCCACCGTGTTGATCAGCGTGTACAGCAGGCTTATCGTGGTGATGACGGCCCAGGTAGGCACCGCATCGGTCCAATATCTCAGAACAATGTTGCATGCCGTGATCTCAAATGTCACCATGGCGGCCTGGAAGATGAAGAAATTCCAGCCGGCGGCGAAGCCCAGTGCCTCGTCGACCCAGCGACCGGCGAAGCGGATGAACGGGGACGATATGGGGAGGTAGCTGACCATCTCGGCCATCGAGACGGTGACGCTCAGTACCACGAAGCACCAAAACGCGAAGGCGATGAGCAAGCTTCCGGGACCGCCCTGGTACAAGGCCTTGCCGATCTGAACGAACAGAGCCGTGCCGATGGTGCCGCCGATGCCGATGAGCTGTATGTGCCGGCTCTGAAGCTTGCGGTGGGTTGAGTCGTCGATGGAGGATGAGTTGCCATCCCGAAGAGTGACCGACGACAGCTCCGAGGTGTAGCCGTTGTTCTTTTCGGCGTCGGAGCCCGCGGGCGACTGCTGAGACGGCGCAGAGCCTCCGCCTATAATGTCCATGGTGCTATCAGGGTGAACTCTCCGGCGGAGACTGCTACGGCGACGCGGGCGCTCGGGACCAGTGAGCGGCAGCCGGGGGGGGCCGGGACGATGAGGAGGGATTTGAGAAGAAGGGAGAAGAAGTCGGGGTCAAAGGCCATAAGGTGTTGACTGGAGAGGAATCAGCCTTGTTGCTAGTAGATAAGGTGCGCCGAGGAGAAAAAAGGCAGCGATCGACTCTGTGGAGAGGAAACGATTAACGATTGGCAGCACTGACAGATAGCCGCTGCGGGATGGATGACAAGAAGTCCATCCACAGTGCGGTTTTTATTTTATTTTTTAACTTTTGGTTTTCAGCCAAGCCCGACGATTGGGTTTTCTGGTTGTCTCACAGATCTTTAAGGTTATGCGGTTAGACCGCCATACCCCATGACGTAGATATATCACGACGGGAAACTTACTGAGCGCGTCCTCCTCAAGCCGGACCGACACTTGGGTGCGGCCAAATGCCAAGACGCCCTTTGCCCCAGCCCCGTACGTGTGCGGCTGCTTGTGCGGGGAAGGACAAGTGAGAGAAATGAAAGACATGATGAAAGACATGCTGACCGACACGGGACCGGAGGACCAGTGATGCCGGTCGGCTCCTTTACGCCGGCGCGAGAGAGCCAAGACTGGACGGCGCTACAATGCTCGTCCTCGGTGGATGTGGTTTCTGGAACAGAAAGGAGCAGGCCTGGAGTCCCCTCCTCGTCTCATCTCACCTTTCTCGTCGTTATTGATTAATGTCAGATTTCGTCGCACGGGCGTTGGGCAGGCGAATAAGACGAGAGACTAGGAATAAAATAAGCTCAAACAAGAACGAGGCCCGTTACGCGAGTCGGGAGCTGAAAACAATGTGCTACCTTGACGTCAGTGAATCCGAAGTTCAGACTTTTCGGACGAGTTGACGGTAAAAGGAAGGCGAGAGAGAGGTTAAACAAATAAGTAGCCTATGGGGGAAGAATAATTAGATACCTGCTATTATAATCACGTGAAAATCCTAGTAGTATTGAGCCCCGCCATTGTGACGTCACTCCTTTGCTTATTGGATGGTGGCTCCACGGGCGGTGAGATTCCATTCTCGACAGCGCTATTGGCTGCTCGCTCTCAAGGGAAATGATCCGAGCAGAGGTCCTCAACCGAAGGACTTCAATCTCCCACGTGCATGGGTGTTGGCGGTGAGTTGGCTCGAATTTCCCAAGTATCCGTACATACATATATTTGATGATAACGTAGCCCAGACAGACCATGCCCACAGAGAGTGCTCTTCATGAGCGTATTCCGCCAAGAGGACAGCAGATATGTTGCGTGCCACTCCATCTACGTGTAGAAAGGATACAGTCAAGGAAGCAAGCGCCCATGCCCCCGGCCCAGAGCATCATGTCAAGCATGCACCGTAGGCAAGGATATCATGTATAAGGCATCTATCTATCCAACTATCTCGACGATATCGGCTGACCGGACTGGATGCCAGTTGGTTCTTGGAGGATTATCATGCCATGCACCCCTGGCAGGGGCTGGCACTGGCAGCCAGTGGCCGCCAATATCAGTCCCCGCTTTTCTTTGAAGCAAACTCCAGAAGGCCTGATTTCCTGCTCGCGCTCAATGCTCATCATGCTTTTCCAAATCCCATTTGCTATCGGCGTTGCGTTGATGTAATGTGGTCACTGGTCAGCTATATGGCTAGCCACCTACACCACCTCTGGGACAGGTTCAACTCCCCCCACCCCCAGCCCAGCCTGTATGTCTATCCTTTTAACATTGCTATCGAGAAACACAACGCTGCCGTGGCACATTCAGACAGACAGACAGACAGACAGTCAGACAGACAGACGACAGACGGACGGACAGACGGACAGATAGATAGAGAACGAGAAATACCCGTGTGAGGCGTTGTCGATTTGCCCAAACACAACGGCCGGCCAAAAAAGAAAAAGGGACCATGAAGGACAAGGACCCTCTCGCGACAACATCGCCCTTATCCTTCCCCTTGCCTTTACCTGCAGCACTATTGTCACCGTCCGCTCCGTCGTTGTCAGCGTCGCTCGCCATTGCCACCGACCTCGCACCCGAGCCTTTCCCACCACTCGTCCCGTTATCCACTCAGGCGCAGGCGCGGATGCCACCGTATGCCGACGGCCGGTTCTGGATGCCATTCGCCGTCGCGCGTCCCAATCGCGTCGTCGTCGTCGTCGTCGCTGCTGTCGCTGTCGCCGCTGTAGCCGCCGGACTCGGCCTCGTCCTTCTTGCCGACGTCGATTGTCCCCCAAATCACGCCACATCTCGATTACGTCGGGCCAACCAACGTCTCGACCACCACTACTACGATAATCACCATTACATTCACTACCTGCCACCACGCACCCACGCAGTTGCTCAACGAGGGGACGTCTGACCACTCGGCCCCCCCTATAACCCGTCCACAATGGCCCCGGAGGCCTCCTCGGCCTCCTCGGCCTCCCACCAACCCTCGGCCATCCCCGATTCGCAGCTCGGCCTCACGTCCGAGGAGATCGCCCTTCTCCGCCAAGGCCAGGCCGCCCTGGCCAACTCGTCGTCATCGCGCGCGGCGTCTCGCGCCTCGTCGCAGGGGCTTCTCATGCTCGACTCGTCCTCACTGGCCGCCCTGGGCAGGTATTTCGACCGCATAATGGCTGGCATCGAGGCCCAGATCACACGGCTCAGCGAGCAGGCCACCATGTTCACGACGGCGCAGTTCGACACTGCTGGTGCACTGGTAGGAAACGCCGACGTCGAGATCGAACGGTATCGCGACATGCTGAGCCAGATTGACGAACTCGAGGTGGACTTTGACCGGATCGCGCACATCAAAGAGATTGTGAGAAGCTACCGGGCAAGAGTGGAGGAGCTGGACCGGGACCTTGAGAGGTCGGGTGGCGGTGGATCCAAAGGAAAGCACCACGGCCACAAACACAAACACAAAAAGTGAGCGCTAGAGAGAGAGAGAGAAGGCCCAAAGAGCGTAGGCCTAGGCACTGGTTTGGGGACAATGCAGACGTCTTGCGACTAAAACAATTTACGATCACGACTGATAACGAATCACGACTGATAACGAATCGAGCAGTACGCGCCCAACTGGCCAGATGGCTTGCACACCCGCGACACGGCATCAGAGACGGCTGGCATGTCGGCGGGTGAGAGGGGCGGAGTGGGGCGGAGCTCATCAAACGGGCACTTGTATAGACGAGGGCGCTGATTTTCTTTTCGAGTCCTCAAGAGCGGAAGCCTCGCGGCAGGATGTGGTTGGATGCACGAAAACAGATGGGAGTTGCCTCGCGGCCCGGCTCATGAAATGTATGTGGAATGTATGGAATGGTATATAACCATCTTATCTAAAACTTTGCCTCTCTTTGATTCTTCTGTAAATGTTTGCTACCCTTTATTTCACGCAAGGATTTCAGTTGCCATCATATCACCGAAACATGCCGTCTTCATACATATATATATACATGCTTCACGTATGATGGAATCATGCCATGTGCCCACTTTCACGTCCCTTGCCCCGTCATAAAAGGGAACCGAGTAAGCAGGGCTCAGGCACCCGCGGCGACGTTCTCGAGGACCACCTCGCCCGGGTCTACAGCCATCCTGTGCCTTCTCCCGACAGCCGCGCTGCGCACCTCGTCCTCGCGTGCCAACCGGGCCTCGGTGGCCGCTCTCATCTCGCGCATCTGCATCTTGACGGTCCGGGAAAGCAGCCTGTGCCAGCCGTGGTGGGCCTTGCATCTCTTGCGGTCGCACATGCCATTGGTTGAGACGGAGACGGGATTGGCCGGGTTGCTGGTGTCGTCGCTGGCCATGACCACGTCCTCGGCGTTTGCATCAGTCGGGGTGATGGCGATTGATGCGGAAGTGGGAGTGGGAGTGGGAGTGGGGGTGGGAATGGGAGTGGGAGTGGTGGCCAGGATGGGATCGCCCAGTTCATCGCGCTCAAAGATGGCGGCGCCCTCGCGGCTGTTGATAAAGGTGCGAAAGGCAGCCTTGGCTCCCACGCTGTCGAGGCGAGTGTCGTAGCCGCACTGGTCTTCATTGAGAAGCTTGGCGCTGATGGCGGCGCGGCGCCGGTGATGGGCCATCTCGAGAAGGTGGAGCATGCGTTGGGAGAGCTTGAGGTCGTCGGCCATGGCGTCCCTCTGGCGCTGCGACGCATCGAGGATGCTCGTCTCCTCGGGGGTCAGCATCCAGTCCTCGCATGCGTCGCCGGCGCTGAACGGTTGCTTCAGCAGCTTCCAGTCTCCTTGATCGTCCAAGACATTGAGCCTGCCGGCCAGCAGAGCCAGCATCTCCTCGCGCGCGAGCCCGCGTCCTCGGCCGGTGGCAGCAGCGCTGGGGGCGGCGTCGCGGTCTGCCCTCGCGGGCACCTTGCGCAGCAGCCTGCTCCACCAGACGTCGCGGTGCTCGTCGCTGCAGAAGCCGCTGCGGCGGGCCACGTCGTCACCTTTGAGCGGGACCGCCTTACCCTCCAGCCCGGCGGATGTTGCGTACAGCCTGGCCGGCTTGCGGCAGTTGTCGTAGGAGCACGTGAGGAGGTACTGCGTCTTGTGGCCGGTGCGGGCCTCGCACGGCGAGCAGATGAACCTGGACACGAGGGTCTCGCCGACGTCCTTCTCGAGGTTGACGCACCGTCCGTGGAACCACTCGTCGCAGATCTCGCAGGCGATCATAAAGGTGTGGTCGTCGGGCCCGCGGCAGACGCAGTAGGGGCCGTTGTCCTCGTCCGAGTCTGGGTCTGGGTCGGCTTCGCCGTGTTGCTGCTGTTGCTGCTGCTGTCGTTGCTGTTCTGGGTCAACGTTCTCCTCGTTCCCCCTGCTGTGCGAAGCTGCTGTCTTCTTCAGCTTGCGAGATGCCGTGGCGGCTGCTGCTGCCTTTTTGGACTTTTTGGATTTGGCCGGACCGCCATTTGGTCTGGGCCGTGATGTGACGGGACGCTTCGCAGCAGGGGTGGAGATGCCAGCCGTAGCTGGGCCTTTCTTCTTCTTGGGCGGCATATTATCTGATGGCTTTGGTGGTGGCGATACCGAGAATGATGGCGGCGGCGGCGGTGGTGCTGATGATGAAGATGGTGGTGCTGATGATGATGACGGTGATGATGATGAGGCCAAGGCTGAAGCTGCCTTGGGAGCAGCAATGCTGATGACTTCCGGCTGCTGCTGTGGCCCGCTGGGGCTGGCGTCGGCCATTTGTAGAGCTGGTGCCGTCGGGGCCTGGTATGAGGTCGGGACGGTCCCTATGAGGACGAATCGCGGCTCGTTCACAGGCGCCATCTCTCCTGTTTGAAACAAGCAAAGTGTTATTGTGGGAATATTATATTGGGGAATCAATCGCCCGCCGTTGTAGATGTATGTGTATACGTAAATCAACGGGGTTTTGGGCAGGCCTTCTTGCACACGCGAGCTGACAGAGTGGTATAATAGTGGTCGGGATGTTGAGAGGGTTGTCTGCTGGATGTTATTAGCAGTCGCCCAGGGATAATAGGTGATGTTGAGGATGAGATGGGATGATGTTATCAAAGGTCAGTACCTCATTTGATAACTCACCTTACTCACATCACTCACCTCACTCACCTTACTTTATACCGAAGCTTTTCCGACCCAGCCAATTAGGCCGATCGACGAATAACCTCGTCAGATTAAAGCCAAGAGCTGCTTGTGCCCGCAGCAAAAAGCAAAGAACCAATCTCGGCCTCGGCCTGCATGCAGTCTGGATCAATCATGCCGAGACCCTTCTTCCCACCTCAGATCCTCCGGCAGTCGGCTTCTATCTCAACGCAGTCCTGGCAGGCCTCAGGCCCTTGGCAGGCATGTCGCCGGTGTCTTTCCGCTGGGGCGCCATCGCCCACCGTGCGTCGTCTGCGGCGCTCGAGAACAGAGACCCCGATATGCCCACTTGCTCAAAGACGAGGCGAGGCGACAGAGGCACCCAAGGTCAAGATCAAGAGTATGAGTGACGCACGCCGCAGGTGGACTGGCACTGGCGTATGTGTGCTCTCTCCCTTGTCTCGCATAGGAATATCTCGAATGCGCACCCTACGACATGTACTGACGTCCCCCTCTCAGCCCTTCTCCGTCGCTGGCATCTTCATCTTCGTCGCCACCGGCGTCGGGCTATGGTTCTACTTTGACTACGAAAAGGCGCGCCTCCAGCGCAAACGCATTGCCGATGAGAACAAGGCCATCGGCCGCCCCAAGGTTGGCGGTCCCTTCCTGCTCACTGACCACCACGGCCGGCCCTTCTCCTCGGACGACCTCAAGGGCCGATTCTCGCTCGTGTACTTTGGCTTCACGCGCTGCCCAGACATTTGCCCCGACGAGCTCGACAAGATGGCCCGCATGGTCGACCTTGTGGCCGCGGTGTCGCCCGCTCCGTCGGCCGACCCATATGCCGGGCTGATGCCCGTGTTTATAACGTGCGATCCCGCCCGCGACACGCCCGAGGCGCTGGGCGCGTACCTCTCCGAGTTCCACGACCGCCTCGTCGGCCTGACGGGTGCATACGACGACATCAAGGCCACCTGCAAGGCGTACCGCGTGTACTTTAGCACGCCCGAGAAGGTGGCCGCGGGCAAGGATTATCTCGTCGACCACAGCGTCTACTTTTACCTGATGGATCCCGAGGGCGACTTTGTCGAGGCGCTGGGCAGGCAGCATTCGCCGGAGGAGGGGGCCAAGTTGATCCTGGGGCACATGAAAGACTGGAGGGGCCAATGGCGGACAACGACGCGGGACCGTGTCTAAGTAAAGCTTGGCTTGCACCGATCCGATTCCTGGTACAGCATTGGGCGTTTCCAGCGCCGTTTGCGCCAGCGACTTGGGACCAGGGACCTCACAAAGCCAGACAGAAAGACTGGAAAGGCAGATTGAGCACGTATCGAGAGACGGGACGAGATGGATTCTGCCTATACGGGTTGGCTGTGCCAAATGCGTGAGGAGAATGGGAATGTTTCTATTACGGATACTTGCGAAGAACCCCGCTCCATGGTAATCATTCCATCAGGATTGCTGGGATGCTCGCTCGCATCATCCTGTTTGTTTTTGTTCTCTGCCGCCGCGCAGCAAATAGTATCCGTACCCAACTCGCTTGTATTGGTAGAACCGTCGGTGCAGCCATGGATCCATCTGTCTCGAAATCCCTGGGGGCGTGAAAGAATCCCGACCCAACAACTGTCGTTAACTGGTAAGCCAACAGACACCACGAAGGAGGAAAGAAGGAAAAAAGAAGCAAAAAATCCAGGAAACGAAACGAAGCCAGATGCCGCTTGCCATGGTCTCTCTCCCTCCGTCTTTGCCCGAAGCTGACATGAGCCGAATCCAAACAGACACTGGGCCGTGGCAAGGGAGGGCAAGCCCAGGACAGGCCCCAAAAGACGCCGTCCGCCTCCCGTCCTCCTTGGTTTCCTCGGCCGTTCATGTCGACGCGCCATCAATGACAATCGGATAGTCGGAGAAATCGCCGCGGTCGAGGGTGGCAACGCTCGCTGAGCGGCGGCGCGTCTCTTGGCCGCGTGGAGGGGCTCTGCGGCTGGGCGTGGCCGGCGGTGTGGGCAGCAAGGAGACCACCGTCCGTGTGGGCACCTGTGCTTGTGCTTGTGCTTGTGCTTGAGCTTGAGCTTGTGCTTGTGCTTGTGCTTGAGCTTGTGCTTGTGCTTGTGCTTGAGCTTGTGCTTGAGCTTGAGCCTGTGCTTGCAGCCGTGGCCGGGTCACTCCCGCCCCCCCCATGGCATCCACGTCGACGGCGGACCAGGCGCACAGGCGCCCCGTCCTTGTGTTCCTGTATGTGGCGCCCTGGGCCGGGACTCGCTGCACAAGAGGGCCGTGCGGGTCGAGTCCGTCCTCGCCCATCATGAAGCGGGCCAGGTGCTCGTACAGCACCCTGACTGCGGCGGGCGGGAAGGCATTGCCGATCATCTTCTTGATGGCGGTTATGCCGTGGCTGCGGGAGAACTTGTGCGTGATGGGGAAGCCGGACAAGATAACGTACTCGGCGGCGGTGAAGTCGCGCGCGCCGTCCCAGTGGTAGTTGTCGCCGCCTCCGGTGGTCAGGGTCTTGGGGAGGATCGCGTCGGACGACCACGTCGGCTTGGGCACGGTGAACTCCCTGCCGCCGAGGCTGGCCAGCCTGTTGGCGCCGTCGCAGAGCCACGCCCGCACGTCCGGGCGGCCCAGGGCCTGCTCCACCGTCACAAAGGGCGGCAGGCCGTCGGGGTCGTCGGGCCGCTCGCTGTGCGTGGGTGTCGGGAACGGCGGCAGGTTCTCGCCGATGCACGAGCCGATCAGTATCAGGCGCTTGCGACGCTGCGGCAGGCCCCACAGAGGGAGGAACACGACGCGCCACCGCACGCTGTGGTCGCCGTCGGCGAAGGTGGAGACGAGGTGGTTGAAGTGCTCGCGGTGGGCGTCGTGGAGGATGCCAAACGTCTGCTCCAGAGTAAACACGCGCGGCCGCACCACCCTCAGCAGGTCCCCGCACGCGTACAGGGCCGCTCTGTTGGTCTCGTCGTCGGGGCCGGCGACGGTGTGGGCCGGAGACCAAAACTGGCACGGAGGGCTGAGGTGGACGGCGTCGGCGCGGACGCTGTCCGACAGCGCCGGCGACGACGCAAAGCTTGTGATGAAGTCGCCGACGCCGCACTCGTGGACCGTGGTCCTGGGAAAGTTTTCCCTGTATGCCTCGCAGGCGATGGGCCAGTTGTCGATGGCGTGCGAGACGTGGAAGCCTGCCATGTGCGCGCCGCGCGACACGCCACCACACCCGCTGAACGAGTCGAGCAGCGTGTATCGTTGTTCAAAGAGCCGTCGTCGTCGTCGTTGTTGTCGTCGGTGAGGATGATGATGAGGATGAGGATGATGATGAGGATGAGGATGAGGATGATGAGGATGAGGATGATGAGGATGAGGATGATGAGGATGAGGATGAGGATGAGGATGATGAGGATGAGGATGATGAGGATGAGGATGATGAGGATGATGATGATGAGGATGAGGATGAGGATGATGATGCGGGCGTGGGGCACCAGGCAGGGCCTGCTGGTCATCCTCCTCCTCCTCCTCCTCCAGGCGGTAGGGCGTCCACGAGCCGCCAGGCTCGGTGTCGCCACGGTACTCGACACGAAGGAGGTGCGGGTCGAGCACCTCGTGGGTTGCGTCGCTGCAGGTCCGTCGACCGTCACCGCTCTTCGCCGTGCGGAGGGCAGCGTGGCGGACCAGAGCAGGAGTGGCACGCACAAGAGCAAACTCGACGGGTCTCTCTGCGCCGCCGGGGCCCCCAGCCCTTGCCCGCGCGTCATAGATGAGATGGTGGAACCAGCGGCACACCTTGGCGTCTGCCGGGTACTGGGTGCTCCGTCTGCCGTCGCTGGGACGGCGCGCGTTGGTGACGACGAGGCTGTGCACCTCAAGACAGGCGCGGTAGGGGACTTCGAGAATGGCCTGCTCGAACCGGTCGCGGGGGTCGTGCTCGTCCAGCTCCATGACGCAGACGACTTCCTGGTCGCGCGAGTCCTGCGTCATCAAGCCTTCCATGTGGCTGTGGAGAGCAAACGGCGTGCCGCGGAGAGAGAGGGCGTAGCCCTCGCTGCCTCTGCGGCGTGTCTTGACGATGCGTTGGATGAGCAGGAAGCTGATGCGTATCTCGCGGATCATGAGGTCGGGGTCGAGGTTGCCGACGAGCATGCCTGGACGCAGCAGCGTATGAGTGTGGTTGGCGTGATGAGCATGGGTGCGGCGGCGGCGGCGGAATCCGCCATGGCTCTCGCCATAGGCGCCATCGGCGGCGCGGCGCACGCTGCCGTCGTCGGGATCGACCACGGCCGGGTGCGGGATGAAGTCGTGGGCCCACTGCGAGCTGGTCAGCGGCGGGTTGCGGATCGGCCGCCTCTGTCGGCGCGAGAGAGAGGCAGAAGCGAGATGGCCGAGGTGCGCGGTGTCGTCGAGGGTCAGGTCGACGACGCCCGTCGAGATGGTGCTGATCTCGGGCTCGATGAGATCCTCCTCGACGTACTCCTCGTAGTGGCGGCCGCTGCTGCTGAGCGCGTAGTTCATGGCTGGCAGAGATGGCTGGTGGGGATTCGACTCTTGGCCCTTGTTGCTATCGTGATCAGTGGTGGTGTTGCTGCCAGGGAAGTCAGTCATGTATAGACGAATCAAGCACAGATGGCATTGAGATAAACTGGTGCCTCAAGGCTGCAAAAGAGCAATGATGTCGAGGCGGCATGGATCGATATCGATGCGAGAAGGTGCACTTGTGGGCTGCGATATATATTTATATATATATATTTATATTTTTCGATCTAAATGGTTTTTTTAATTATATATATATCACAACTTCTTTTTTGTATCAATCTCCCACCATCCTTCTTCTCGGTCATTTCCTTCTCTATCCAGTGAATATCTCACTCGAAACAACGCAGCCTCGTCCCAACTTTTTGATTCAGTGTTGACCTATTTATAACAATCTGCCCTCTATCTTTTGTATCTACACATCTCCATCTCTATCTGATCGAACAACATCTCTCAAACTCTCCAGCGCCTATTCTCCTTAATCAGTATTCATCAGGCTCTGGGCTTGCTTTTACCAAAGCCGGCAATCGCCAACGCCGGCGCCCGAGCCTGGATAGCATTTCCCCATCATTTCGGTAGAATCGTCCGTGTATTAATCAGCGTCCATATAAATAACGTCCAGTTGCCGTAGTGGGTTCGCTTGAAAACTTGAAAACTTGGTGCGTCCCATGAACTCATCCACTCGCTCCACGGGGCTCTTGCCCAGGTATATCATCAAATGTGGCATCGTACGATTGGAAGTAGACAGCCTACAGCCTCGGTCCATAGCAACAGGGCATCATTGAATCAACTCTCCACTCCTTTAAAAGTAGTGCCTTCATTACCAACTCCCCGCCGTCGCCCGCTCACCCGCTCCCTCTCCCTCTCCCTCTCACTGTCGTCGCCCTTCGGAGACAGCCTTCATCCCGTCAATCCTCTCATTCCCCTTCCGATTTGGGTACCAGCCCACGTAAAGAACCGGAAGGGCCGATGACTCAGTCCAGCGTCCTCGATCCATCCCGTGGATCATCCTGTGGATCATCCTGATGCGAGAGGAATTCGAGCACGCCCAAGCAGACGCAGGTTTGAGGCGATTCCGAAATCATAATATGGAGGTTCTGGATGTTTTTGTGGCTTTGCTGGCGCACATCGGCGGTGAACATCTGGTCAAACCGATGCTGCACCCAAGTAGAAGTCACCATCCCTCCAGAAAACAACACTATGTCCAGACTGTCTGAATGATGGCCGAAATCGAACTGGCCCGTACTGTATATCTGCATGCTGGCGGTCCGGCGAGGCCCCATGGTCCTCATGTCGTGGATCATGATGTCGATGAGTCGCTTGATTTGTTTTACCTGTTTTTCAAACTGGTCTGCCAGCATTTGGCTTTTTTGTTGGGAATCCCCGGGAACCATGATCAGCTTCGTGCGTTCTCTCAATCCTGGGTGGTGGTCAAAGTGTCTTGGGCTTGTTGGCCGACTCACTTCCGGAACAAAATTCGGCTGCGATTGATCGAGAAGCCGCCTGCAGTGAGGGGGGTTATGTTGTGAAGGTAATCAGATCCCCGTTTTAGAGCAACAGATCCCTGCATTCCAGTTAAAGGACCCAAATTATGTTTGGCGTCGTTAAACGTCTTCGACTGGAATGCGCAGGTGATGGCGGTGATGGCATCGCTGGAACGATCTGCGGGGGCGAGCATCTCTCGCACCCCGTCTACAAATGCCTGATTTATATGGCATGAGCCGAGGGTGTCGCCTTGCACCGGACTTATAAACCCGTCGCTTATTCTCTTTTCCTGACTGCTCTCGATATGGAGCAATGCGATGTCCTGAGGCGGCCGAAGCGAGAAGCAATCAGCGGACGAGAAAGAGGATAAAAGAGAGAAGGAGGAAAAGAGAGAAGGAGGAAAAGAGAGAAGGAGGAAAAGAGAGAAGGAGGAAAAGAGAGAAGGAGGATAAAAGAGAAAAGGAGGATAAAAGAGAAAAGGAAGATAAAAGAGAGAAAGAGGATAACAGAAAGCTCATCATACCGTGGTGCCACCGCCAATGTCTACCACCATGACGTTTTGTCCATCCTGAACTCGAATGGTCAGCATTTCCTTCTTCGTTTTTGTTCCTCCTGGCTACAAGGGAATCATCTCTGGTTCTAACCTCGAACATGGCTTCGTACACCTGATTCCCCATGGTATGAAAGGCGGAAGCATGAGGCTCCGTCACAACGATGCTGTTGATAGTGTGACCATACTGATTGAACCCGGCCAGTCCCGCCGCCTTGACCAGGTTCCGGTGAAATGAGGCAGAATCGCCAACAGTCGGTACAGTGAACGCGTAGTCGACCCTGGCCGTCTGCCAGGGTTGCGATGCCGCGAGCTCTATATCAAGATTGTAATGAAATCGAATAGAATCAAGGACGTGAATGAGCACGTCTACATAAAGGTCATCGGCACTCTTGCTGGTAATGCCGTCGTCGGCCGTGGACATCCTGTGAGGAAATTGCAGCTTAAAGTTGCGGAATAGGATCCATCGATCGGGATGCTCGCGAAACATGCTTTCGGCGACGTAGCCAAACAATGGGCGCCGTCCGTCGGCCGGGTTGGGGTATGCGAGCACCGTCGGGACGGAAATAGCATCAAATCGACAGCCGGGCCAACACGTAATTATATCACGATCTTGACCGGGAACTTGGATAGCAACCTTTGTGCCTACATGTGTCGAGTGAATGGGCGGTCAGTTGGTGTGTGGAATCATTGCTAGGGATGCAAAGACAACTAAGTAACCCACAAGTAGTGCCAATGTCAATGCCTACCCGGGTTAGGGATCCTGATGGTGCTGAGAATGCCATTTTCGTTCTCATGCCGAGTTGACTGGGGCGGGACTTTTGAGGGAATTCAGAAGTGAAGCCAGCCAGAGAGAGAGAGGAGACGTGTGGGGATGCAACGGGGAACTATGGCCTTGGATGAAGGAAGAAAGAGTGCTGAGAGAGAAGGCTAAGCTGCTCTGTTTTTTATTTGCGTAATTTTCGCTTTTGTCTGAGGCCAGAGACTGCCAGATCCCGGCCCCGGAAGCCGATAGGCTATGTGGGTGGACCAGTGCATACGAAACTCTGTTTGGTGACGGAGGGTTGGAGGTGGAGGGGGAGTGTATCAAGGATATAATAAGGATATATGATATATACAGCACCCCCCCCCCGTCCATCACTCCCTCAATCGCGTCCATCCCTCTACCCGTCCATCCCTCTACCCGTCCATTCCATCCGTCCATCTCTCCAACAACTATATTAAATCCTACATATTCCTCCAACTTTTGATTACGCCCTCAGTTCGTTCATCTTTCTTTCTGTTCACTCTTTCTGTTCACTCTTTCTGTTCACCTCCGCCTCCCTCCTATCCAAAGGATATGTTCCATACGACTTGGATAACAAAGATACTCAGATTGAGATAAAACACTCGAAGAAGTAGGTGGTGGAAAGAAAAGCGATTCTTTCTTTCACTCTTACCGCAACAATGGGCGCTGTTGCCAGCACATGTGCCGCAGTCGGCACGGTCTCGTTCATTGGCGGGTTCGAACTGGGTCATCGTACTGGATATAATGATGGCTTTACCACGGGCAGGCTTACTATTCTTGGTGCCCTCAATCCATATCATCTCCGACAATTGGCATATAGAGAGCCACTGTTGGGACTCGACGCAGATGATTTGAAATATATTGTTGGCTGTTTCCGCCTCACTGTTTCGAATCTTGTTTATTATTACTGCGAAGCCACTGATGACCCTACTTATGAGCCCGGCGTCCACAACACCGTCGTCTGCGATCAGTCCGACTTTGTTCGTCTGACTGGTGATTCATCAGTGGACTGGGCGACTCTTGTCAATGATCCAGAAATACGTACACAAATCCTATTGGCAATCTTGATGCGATACCTCTTTTCTCATATCGACCCGTACGGTGACCCTGCCAAGTCATTGCTACCCCCGGAGATTCTTCGCCTATACCAGGTCGTGATTGCTCAGGACTATGACAAGACATGTAAGTGCTCCAAAAACCATGATCAGACGCGACAAAGCTGGCAGGCCAGATAGAAGGGGGCAGATCAGCTAACAGAGTCCGTCATTTTGTTTCTTTCTCTTCTTCTCTTTAGATGGCAGAACCCATATGACAACCTCTATGTTCAACCGGAGGAGGGATTTTGTCA
Organism: Tympanopsis confertula; assembly: GCA_026745395.1. Taxonomy (NCBI): domain Eukaryota; kingdom Fungi; phylum Ascomycota; class Sordariomycetes; order Coronophorales; family Scortechiniaceae; genus Tympanopsis; species Tympanopsis confertula. The sequence goes on along the minus strand of JAOYNU010068753.1, from coordinate 55,238 downwards.
AGCTCATCCAACAGACATGGGCCCAGGTGACGATCTCCTTCGCTACCAATCTGTACCCCCTCGACAAGTTTTCGGCAAACGACCCGCGGCTGGGAATCGCACGCCAGATGGAAGAGATCATTCTTGAGACCTTGAAACCGTTTAATCGGCGTACAGGGGGCGGCTTCTATAATGAAGATATTGCCGGTCCATCAGGTCGCAATCAAATCAGAAACATTGTCGAGGGATTCGCGATCGGTGGGCTCAAGATGCTTTCCATACCGCACAAGATTAAGATGTATTGGTCCGAAGCAGAATTGAAGTCCTGCACGGACCTCAAGGATTCGCGTTTCGTTAATCCAGAGTCGGCATCATATCTTGTGGTCGATCCCGGCGTATGGGCCGCGAGACACGTCCAAGGAGTAGAAAAATATGTCCAACGCGGTCCCAATGAGAGTAACATACTCCTAGAAGCCCGTGTGGTGATGGACATTGGTCCTGATGTGGCTACGCCTATGATCTTTGGCAAGCATCAAGTGGGATTGACACAGGATTAGTATTGAGATGAAGGGTATCAAGACCTCGGAAATGGGGAAGAGAACTTGGCGATGTTCAGGGACGTTTCATCTCTGATTTCTCTTTGTGTTTCTTCTCTCTCCTACCTTTTCCTTTCCTTTCGAGGCCTAATTCTTTTCGAGAGCGGATTAGATAAGTTTAAAAGAAGACTATCAGGTGAAAATTCAGATATCAATAATACCGTAACCACCCCAAGGCCTCTATCGTTTGCTCCTCACGAAGACTATCTGTGTCGTTACTAACTCCTCCGGCCCCTCCACCCCTCTCTCGCCCAGCCGTCTTTACTGCATAATTGGTAATTCCGAAACATCATCTGCCATGTTCGCCAGCTCATCAAAAGTTATGCCAGTCCTCAGAGCTGCCGCGGCGATCCCGGACCTGACCCGCTTGAGGTCGCGCTCCAGCTCACTGTCGGCCTTGGAGATCCCACGGCGCACATCATCAATCTGTGACCAGCATTTTTCGAGGATCCACCCTATCTTGGATTGGATGCTGTTGTTGGGTGCCTGACGCAGACGCCATTCGAGGAGCAGGAGTGGGTCCCAGCGCTTCCGCTCATAGTTGAGCCAGGCGTCAAGCACGGGCGGGGACCATTTGTCAAACTTTGCTACCCGATTAGCTCGGATTGCCACATTCGCCTCGTATATTGAGCGGGTCAGAGCTACGAGTTCGGCCTGCATTGGGCCGATCTTTCTGGCCAGGTGGTTGGTCTTGGCGAGACTGATAACCTCCATGACGACTTTCAATACCGCCGCGGCGGTGGCTGCTTGATGGGTCGGCATGATTGGGCGCAATGCGTATGTACGTATCCGTCAGTAAAGTTGACAGTAGATGGGGTGAGGAGAACAAAAGCGGGTTAAGTTGTTGAAATCCAAAGGGACACTGGAAAGAGTGATCGTTTCTCAAACTATCTGCCTCGATGAGCGATATACGCAAGGCCAGGCATCAAAACATATCTTTGAGGCGAAACAAAAAGTCCGATATCCCTCGCCTCAAGACCAAAACCGCCAGACTTTGCTGGAAAACCCAGAGCCCAAGTACACAGGCAAGCAATGGCCGCCACTACTTTCCCGGGGGGGAGTGGTAAACCTCAGGCATGTGCCCAACCCCGTCACTCACCGAGAAGGCGAGCGACACTGACACGTCCAGGTCGCTGCAGATCAGGTGGGGAAGCCAAGGCAACAAGACTTCCTGGTGTGGCAGCGTCCGATCAAAGAGGATTGATTGATCGATCGATCGATCGATGGTTTGCTGGCTGGGTGCATGGTTGGCTAATTTCCAGGCATTTGTTTGTCTACAACCCCTCTCTACGAGCTGCAAGATTTAGCAGCTGACAGTCTTGATTTGCCTATATAAGCGCGTATATATATATATATATATATATATATTTCAGATTCAGGCGGTCAAGGATCAAGGCTTTATAAGTCCCGGTACTGTTTGCATTGATTGATGGACAGGATGGGTGGGTGGAGAGCCCGTGGAAACTGCTATTTGCCCTTTGACTGTCAGAGCCATGGATATGCATGTCTCTGTTGTATTGTGGTCTACCAGTCCGTAAATGGCACTGATATATTTATAATTAAAGATTCGTATAGCCGGATAGATTTTGAACCCATCCGAGCTATGCCACGATAAATAAATACAGTAAGACGTGATACCCTCTATCTTTGAAGCTCAGTAACCGGTAAGGCACTGATATATATATCATACATAAGAGAGCGGTTGAGGAAGAGGGGTTCAAAGAAACGCGGCACGCTGGTCAATCAGTTTCCGTAGGCGGAGATGGTTCGGAGTAGAATCGGAAGGATTTGTTTCCACGTCTCTTGGCACCATGTGCGTCGTGATCTTTACGCTTCCCCGCCTTTCTTGCACTTTTGATACCGCTCTGAACGGAACATTGCAGCAGCTATCACAAGGTCGATGAAAAGGGGACATCCTGGCAGTGGTGTCCGTCTGATGGCTCCCTGCTTGACTCCGTATTCTGTTGCCATACTCGTCACTGGCGAGAAAACACACGTTAACCAGGGATGTAGTTGCTTTTTACTCCTGGATCCCTCTCTACAGGACACAACCCTGCAATGCAAAGTTTCCAGCCAGTAAAAGGTTGTTTGTTTTGCCATTTGTTCCCTGGCTCATCAACAGAGAAAATGATTATGCATCTGTCCTTGCAAACGCCAAATGTGCCCTGCCGCTGCTCACACACCCAGAGGTAAAAAAACTCGTTTGGCATGGCTTGCCAACAAACCTGCCGTCGCGACGCAATCACACACGCTCGTCTCGTTTGTGTGCTTTGAGACTTCTCGACTCTTGGTCAGAATGGACATGGAACAACATTCGCGTCATCAGGAGGAACGACACGTGCTATGACCTGGGGCGCCATTGGCGACGCCATGCGCGACTTGTGGAGGGATCAATTATGTATCCGTGGCTCCTACATTAGATAGGAGTAATCACGTGAGATAAGCAGCGCACAACTCCTCCATCAACGAATAAATGATGAAATTCAGAAATCCTGGCTGGGGGGATAGATCGGGATCGTTGGTGCTGAACATCGAGCACTGGAGCACCTGGGCAGGGGCAACCTCGAGGATCGTTGGCAATGAAAAGGCCAAGAGCGCGCTCGTCCAGCTTCCTCTTCCAATCCGCTAGTGAATTTTGGAGTCAGGTGACCGATTCAAGCTGTTCCGAGCAGATACCCGGGGATGCTCTGGACTGCCCCACCCTCCTCTTCGGCGATAGGTCGATGCCGGCCGGGCGAGCTGTTGGAGATGAAGCAAAACCGCGCCTTGTTATGCCGCGAATGTGGCTGCTTATCTGGCTGCGAGATGCTGGAGGAAAAGACGAGCGCAAGAAGCAACACGTCGAGGCAGATTTGTCGCCTTGTCAAGGCTTGCTTCCAACTCCACCATCCCACGGGCGCCAAAATAAGAAATCTCGTTCCTCATTCGATCAGAAATAATGGGCGATTGGGTTTCGTCTCGTGAGTGCGTCCTGATGTGCACCGGAAAGTGATGTTAAAGCCAGTTGTCATACTCAACTCCGGATATCTATCTAGCCAGAATAGGAAAGCAAAACGGAGGCATGGTGGCCAAAATAACAGTGTTTCTTTCCTCCTCCTCTCTGTACTTGAACGGTGACCAAAAGTCCAAGAGAAGAGGACACCAGAGCATAACATGGCATCACGGCACTCATCCCTCATGGTAGGTATATCAACACAAACCGTCAAACTCACTCCTCGCAGCCACAGTCACAGTCGAAACCACATGACATGACCGACCGAGCCGGCATACACGCACGGCGAGCCCTCCAGGCCAGCACACCTGCCGAGTTCACCATCTTCGTTGTCATTATCCGAGTACGTCGTGCTCGGAAATGCCACATGCGCAGCTGTCGCCGCCATCGACGGAGGTGGAGCCCGAGTATTGGACTTTTACCCCAGACCGAAGCCAGAAAGCTTCTCCGTAACGCGTCGGACTGCTAAACTTGTGATTCTTTTCTTTTTTTCTTTTCTTTTCTTCTTCGTCCTCACCGTTTTGGGACGCTTGGTTCGTACTCAAGAGTCTGAGAGTCGGCAACGGTGGGTGACCGGACGGTATTACTACTGAATATAATAATCGACACGAGCACGACACATATCCAGGCCGTCATGGCGGACAGAGCAAATGTGATTTGGGAAATCCAATCTCTGGGCCGGTATAGAAAGATGCCAGATTGAGATTATTGACTCAATGGTGCGGAGTGAAAGTGCTATGCTATACCACCTAAGACGATTTGGACGCCCGTATAACTCTCAACAACAACCCGCTGGTGTCGTCCCAATGTAGACTGTTCAGTCAAAGTATATATATCTGCATCTTTTATCTCAAGCCCAGATTCCATCCAATCGCCCTGAACTCGGGTTCAAACTTTTGTTTTCGGACAAAAAGTCAGTGTCTCTATTGTCAGAATAAGACGTTATCTATACGGCATAACGGCGCGCTACAGCAGAGGCCACCATCGACAGAAAGAAAAATCCCCATGACGATGGGCGACCAGAATATTGAAGGGCCCATGGCCAATGTCGCATTTTTCTTCGCTCAGTTGAAATCCTATTCGTGCCCCAAAGTGCCCAGGTGCGGCTGCGTTCAGGTCTGTATTGATCACCAACCTCATATAATATACATATATATTAATAAAACCCGCAACAGAGCCTACTGTACGTTGTAACAACGACCGCGGTTAGAGACTTCCGTCAGATCTTGCCAATGGTTTCACTTACCAGTTGATAATGTCAGATTCGTCCAATCCCAAAAATAAGACTGACTGCACTTTGGATGCAGCCCACATGGCACAAGTATGCGAACTCAGTCGATGCCTGTGTTCCTGATCCGGATGCCCGACGACGTCGTGCAACTCCCACACATCCGGCGAGTCTCACACACTGCATCAGCTCCCAGGCAGGTGTTTTTTTCTTCTTATTTCTTCTTTTTTTGCCGGGGTTTTATGGTCTTGCCCACACATCATCCGTGCTACGTGGGAATTTTTACGTTTGATATAAACAACAAAGTTGGTTTCATGTTTTCATGTTGGGGTGCAATATCTGGCTACTTAATCTTGGCTTCGATGCCCTCCTGTTCCAAAGCCCATTCCACCGCCCCACGCACGTCGTCGGCGATTTTGTCTGGATCACGGCTGGGCCGTCCACTCCCCTCCCGCCACACGCCCGTCTTGACCAGCACTGACTTCCAATCCACCCTTTCGGCGTTTTTCGGGTTCCGGCGCCACGTCTTTGCGCCCACAATATCGCTGTCAGGGTTGTCACCCACCATGTACACGCGCTTGAGATTGGCGCTGATGCTGCTGCCAACACCAACTTTGGCCTCGGCTTCGGCCGCCGACCCTGACGACGACAGCAACTTGGCTTGGCGCTCAAGTAGCATGAGCTGGGCATGCAGATAGGCCGACGCCCGTGGCTTCCCAGTTTCGCGCCCAGATATCGTGGGATTGAGTCCTGGAGGCGACACATGAGACCACACAGCCTTGAGAGCCGTGTTAAAGGCGCCTGTCCCGAGACGTGGCGACGCGTGTGACGTCGCCCAGACTATGTCGGAGTTGGAGAAGTAGACGGGGATCCGGCGTAGGCCCGGCAGCGGCCTTGGGTCGGGTGACTGCGGACCTGTCTCCTTTCCGGGCGTCTCCTTTTTGGGTGTCTCCTTTTCGGGTGTGAGCTCCGTCTTGGACTGGGGCTTGGCCCCTGGTTTCATGACGGATTTCGCCACGCTTGGCGGCGCATGCTTGCCCAGAACCCCGTTATCCGAGGCCAGTATGTCGGTGATGACCTGGGTGTCGAGGGCCCAGTCACGCGGGTCGTTGAGGATGAAAATTGCTTCGATGCGTAGCGGCTCGACGTCGGGCGGCAGGTCAGGCGTCCAGATGGGCTTGGGCAGAGGTCGGTGCTGCTCTGCATAGACGTGCTTGAGCAGGGGGTCAAAGGGGAAAATGGACGGCTGGGCGTGCACAATGTCGGCGGGGATGACGACGTGCTTGAAGCCATAACTGCAAGGGCAAAGCAAGAGCAAGCAAGGGCTTGCTGTCAGGAACCGGAACCAGGGTTATGCTAACATATCCAGGGAGGGACGACGACTGACGATTCCAAGACGTGGCGAGCACGTCCCGCGTCCACGCCGGTGGCCAACACCGTCTTGTTTTCACGCAATGCTGACGGAAGGTTCTTCCAGGGTGTGTGGGATTGCTGGATGGCGTCTTGGGGGATGTCAACGCCCAGCTTGGCAGTCAGGTCGGCGGCGCGGTCGCGCTCCAGCCTCCCGCCGCCGTTTGTGAGCAAGATGAAGGGGATGCGGTTGGCCCCGAGATACTGGAGGGTTTCGGTGGCGTGGGCCAGCGGTCGTGGGCCGTGCATCAGGACGCCATCGATGCTGGCGAGCACGTGTTAGCAGAGGGGTGTACAGACAGGGTCAGTCATGAGAGAGGCGGGCGTCGTTACTCAAAAGCAAAAGCAAAGTCGATGGCACGGCTGTCAGGCCCCGTGACGTCGCCCTGAGTGCTGACGCCGCGATGCTGCGGGCATTGTAGAGCTGATACCCGAATCCGGCTTCGAAGGGCGGAGCCGGGGCGGATGACCCGCCTGAGGAAAGCCTCCATGCCCGGGTGGTCACAAGCTGGCGAGTAATAACAACCGAGCCGCTGTCACGGCAGTGTGCAAGGCGTCATAATAGCAGAGATAGCAGACTTTTGAACGACATCAACCCGCTTTATGTTATATAAGCAGGTGTAGTGGCCGACCAGTACACAAAGTTCACCTTCGGGTGAGTCCGGTATGGTGTAGTGGCTAACATTTCACGCTCTCAAGAAGGGTCCCGTGGAGCCCAGGGTTCGATTCCCTGTACCGGAGGAGGATGTTTGATTTGCCAATCAATTTTTTTGACATTTATCTATCAAATTTATTCCTCAATGTTGTCTCAGGCAGATAGATAGATAGATAGATACATAGATTATAAATAGAACGCGTTCTTGTATCCAGCACAGCAACAGGATCCGAGACGAGGGCGGCGCCTACAGTAATAAACAACCCAGGTTAGAGCACGCCGCTGCATTAAATTACAGAGTTATTCGGAGGCAAGTCTGTAGATAGATGAGCGCAAAGAAATTAAGGCTCGACCGAGCTGACAGGGCCCCCAAACTGGGAAAAGACTCCCTCCCTAACGCGCCATGCACAGGTCCAAGGTACCGATTATGAGGGCTGCACATGGAACAAGGACCTGTCTTTTTGGCTTGACTAGTAGGACAAGACTTCTCAGGCCGTTCAAGGAAGGACCGAGACTGACGAGATGAGATGAGGGCAGATTGTTCATTCACGTCTTTTTGGTCTGGATCCTTCGAGTCCACAGCCATCGGATGCGTCATTTGCTCTCCTCCTCCTCATAAACGGGTTTCATCCACGATTTGGATGTGGCGTAACGGGGATACATAATAAGTAAGTACGTAGTTCCTGCTATACTGGGGGTCCTGCCCACTATTTTTAGTGCACCGCACTCCTTCCAATCCCGTGTTACTTATCCGTAGGTGCTTCCTTCCTCTTCCTCTTCCTCCCCAGCCTGGAGGTCATCGTCGCTTTTCATTGCGCCCTTTCGTTTTCTTCTGCGTGTTTTTGTTTCCCTGTCTCTGCAGAAGAGGACCCTGTGCGAGTTGGTTGCATCGCCATCAAAAGCAAGGCAGCCGCCGCCTTGTTTTTGTCGATTTTCGAACTTTGGACCGCGTTGAGAGTTGAGCGAGTGCGCACCGAAAAAGCTTGGATCGGAAGCCAAAAAAGGGGGGGGGAACAAGAATGCACAACTAGGAAGTTCCCGTCACCATGAATAATCCAAACCTGAATCAATCCACGTAAGCCGCCCACAAGAGGGAGGAACCCTTTTCCATTGCAGAGCCTCTGCTAACCATCGTTGTTCCGCTCGACAGATCACCGGCGGCATCAACTCCCGCGCCTGGAGTTGGAAACTACAAAGCAGACGTGACGCGAACAAAGACGCGGAAATGGGTCGAGGCGAAGCGCAATCACTACGGAGGTGATGACTGGGGCGGCGAGGAGGAGAAGGGAGGGGAGGGGGAGGAGGAGGAGGAGGAGGGGGAGGGGGTGGAGGACGAGGACGAGGACGAGGACGAGGACGATGACAAGAATGACGCCCAGCCGCAGCCATCGCGCCCATACCATCGTGTGCCGCAGGCCAGTTCCCGCCGTCCCGCATCGCCCTTGGCACAATTTCAACCGGCACCCATTGGCGGCCAGCCTTCACCCGCGCTGTCGAGCCCGCGCAGCATCTCGAATCTCCCGCTGCACGTGCAGACGTCGCCGGGCCAGCCGTCTCTCCGGCACTTTACCTCCCAGACCACCTCTCCCGCAGTCGAGATGGCATCGCCCATCGGCTCGGGGCACTCTTCGTCAGGGAGCTGGGATCGTAGCGCCCACGACAGCTTCCGGGCATCACCCGCGTCGCCCGAGCGCCACCCACGCATGTCGTCGCAGATGCAGATGCAGATGCAGGGCCTGATGAGCACACTGGAGGGAAGCGTCGGCGGCGGCGTCCCCCTGGACAGGAGGCCGTCTCCAGCCGTCTCGACGCAGATGCAGATGCAGATGCCGATAACGATGCCCGCCCCGTCAGGCCAGGCCCGCCCCGGTGCGAATGCAGCAGCTGCTGTGAATGCTCTGCATCATAGCGGCGCGACACTGCCGCCGAGAAACCCGTTTCCAGCGGATGCCTACCGCGACCAGCCACCGGTGGTGGTGGGCTTAACCCGCCGACCCACCAGCACAGAGATCCTGGGGGCTGCTGCGCACGACGGCGATCATTACCGCGGTCAGCGGTCGTCCAACCTCGAAACCGTTGCCGAGCGAAAGAGCGAGAGCGACTATGGGCTTGCAAAGCTGGCCCCTCGTAAACCCGCCCCTCAGCAGCCTCCAATCAGCGAGGAGGTTGGCCTTGGCAGCAGCAGCAACAACAAAAACACCACCACCACCAACAGCAACAGCGATAACAATAACCATCGCTTCTCCAGCCCGAAGCTGCCTGATCTCGCCCGCATGTCTGGCTTTGGTGAGGATTTCTTCGGCGGAATGGCCGCAAGAGCCCCCCTCGGTGCCAACGCCGCAGCATCTGCGAATCCCCTGGGAATCCAGCCTTCACCGGACCCCGATGCATGCGACGCCGCCGCCAGCGACGCGTTCTCGCCCGAATCCACGGCCATGACCACCCAGGCCACCGCCACCCAGGCCACCACCGACCCGACCGAACAAGGACCTTCAAAGCCACCCTCGCCCGCACCCGAAGGCCGTGATAATCGCAAACTGCCCCCTCTGCGGACCAGCACCGCCGCCGCCGCCGCCGCCGACATGGTCCACAACAATGAGGACGCGTCAGCGAGCCAGTACTCGGCATCTACCAAGGACGACTCGATGCGCCCGCTACCGCTGCGTCCACGCGGTGCCGACTATTCGCCTTCGACAATTGACGCGCCCGGCCCCGTTGACCGCTTGTCCACATATAGCCTCATGGCCACGTCGTCGTCGTCGCCTGCCAAGGAAAACGACAAGCTCCGCGAGGAGATAATAAAGAGCCTGAGCCCGGTGCGCACATACGCCACCACCGAGCCCGGCGCCGACGACCCCTCTCGCGGAGAGCTCGCACCGCCTGAGCAGCAGCCGGAGAGTTCGTCGTCGCATATGGAAGGTGCTTGCGACCATCCCCTCGGCCACAGCCAGGAGCCCGAAAACGGGCCGTATCCCCGAGATCATCCCAAGCGGGAAGCTACGCCCGTCTTGCAAGAGCAAGACAAGTCCGACGGCCAGACATCTACGGTCGACATCAAAATTGAGGACGCGCCCCAGCAGTCGCCGCAAGAGCAAACGGCACCCGGCAGCGATGCTGCCAGCAAGGCCAGCAAGACCAGCAAGGCCAGCAAGACCAGCAAGACCAGCAAGACCAGCAAGGCTAGCACGAGGGCTGTTTCGCCCGCCATATCCGACGGCGCCCGCATGGCTGTTGCGGAGCCCGCAGTTACCGTCTCCCGCCAGACATCGGAAGCGTCGCGGCCCAAAAGGTTGGATGACCTGGCGCCTCGTGAGCCGCCGTCTCCGGTTTCTGTCCTCAGCGAAAACCCCCTTGGGTCTCCTGAAGGTAGGAATGGGGCACGTTTCGACCCAAAGCCAGTGTCGCCGATGCCCCCGAACGAGGAGGAGGCACATGCGCCGCCGCCTCCTCCGTCTCACGCCCTGGTACAGCCACCGTCGCAGGCTCCCGTCGCCGTCGTGCCCGCCGTCGTGCCCACCACCCATGTCATGCTATCCTTGAAGGAAATTTCCAGAATCCCAAACCCCAGCGACCGCGTCGTCAAGTACAACGAAGCACGCCATCTCATTGAATCTTCCAGCACCGGCCTCGGCGTGTGGCTCCAGACAATGAAGCGGCGGCATCCTGAACACGCACCAATCTTTGAGCAGATCATCCTGACTCATGCCATGACCCAAAGCCAGCAACGAGCGGCCAACCAACAGCCCCAACAACATCCAGGCCATATGCAGATGCCGCCTCCGAACCTGGTGGCCGGGCAGATGCCCATGCAGTCCCCGCCCCTCCAACAGCCTTACTACCAGCAGTATCTCAACGCGAGTAACCCGGCCATCGCCGCCAGTCAGCAGCCGGGCATGGCTCCTCCTCCTCCGCCTCCTCCGCCGCCACCGCCGCCAATGCCCACTGGCACGGCCGGTGGCACCGGCCCGCAACCATCCCCCGCCGTGCGGCCCCAGTTCAATATGGCATCCGCACCGGCCAGCGACTTCAAGCATCACTCTGGGAACCAGGTTGGCGTCAAGGGCAAGGAACTGCTCGGCGCGGCCGCCAAAGCTGGAAAGGGACTATTCAGCAAGGGCAGAAGCAAGCTTCGGGGAGGCAGTGATAAGGTATTTTACTGATCTCGTTCTCCCGTCCACCACTTTACTCTATCTTTTTATTTTATTTTTTATGTCTTGTTGTGAGAACAACAGTGGCCTGGTGTCTGGAATAATCTCCCACGTAACATTAACCGATGAATCAATGGTGTCACGGAACGGAGTACTGGCGGCAGGGATCTTTGTGTGCAATACGGCTCTGATTCACGTACCCGCGTTTCCTGCCACTCGTGTACAGATAGCTCTCACAAATCATGTGTTCTCCCGCTCCTCGGGGCCATGTCTTTGAACCCACCTGAGATGAACAGGTCGCTAACCGTCCCGTGTCGCACAGAAGGAAAAGGACAAGGAGGGCAAGGACAGAGACGGTAACCTGGCCAGAATCAGACCTGACCGCCGAACCTCGTGGAGCATCACGACACTCGGCAAGTCTGGCCGACAAAATTCGCACTCCAACACCCTCAACGGTAACTCTTACGGAACTCAGCCGTTTGCGGCTCCGCATATCCAGCATCTCGGTCGTCAACAGGAAGCGCCTCCCCGACCGCCCAGGCCGTCGTACGAGGCCAATAAGGCTGCCGCGCTTGCAGCCGAGCAGCAACAGCGGCAGCGGCAGGAAGAGGGCCAGGAGCAGATGCGGTCCGAAGAAGCGCCCGACGTACCACCCGTACCGCTCATACCATCACACCTCTCTCCCGTGTTGCCAAGCCCACCGCCCCAGCTGCCAAACATGTCTGGGGTCGTCGCACCACCGGCCCACGATCCACGGCCCGGGCCACCAGCTGCGGAGGACTCTGCGCCGGATAATTGGGACCAGCAAGCCCAGGTGTATCCTGCGACCGGACACGGTGTCGACCAAGGCGGACCTGAGCTCGGAAAGGACAAGCCTGGCCCGTGGAGTCCGATTGGGGAAGAGGAAGAGGAAGAGGACGAAGACGAGGACGAGGAAGAGGACGAGAATGTCGGCGTCAGGGCCGACTTGAGAGAAGATGGCTGGGTGGTCGTCAACAAGTCTGGTGCTGGTGGCGGAGATGGCAAATCACACACCACTGGCAGTCCGATCACGGGCAACGGCGTGCCGCTTAACGAATCCAACGAATCCGAACTGCAACGAGACCGCTATCAGCCGTTTGTCGGACTGCCCCCCATCCACAGGACATCAACATTCTCAACCTTTGGCATGCAAATGAATCATCATCACAACGCCGAGGATGCACCACCTGTCCCGCCTCTGCCTTCAATGTCAGAGGTACCCCCGGCGCCCCAGATGCAGCCGGCTGTTCCTGTGCCTGTGGAGCAGGAGGAGGAGGAGGAGGAGGAGGAGGAGGAAAGCACCGACGACGAAGGCGGTACGTTGTTTGCTATCCCCCCGTCTGGTCCACGCAGCGGCGGTCTCGGGGGCCCGCCTCGACCTCGTGGCTCAATGTCGACCGACGACAGCAGCTTCGCCCGTCCGTCGACAAGTGGTGGCGATAATGACGAGGACAAATACAGCAATTACAGCAACAACTTGGGCCATGTCCACAAGAACAACGACAGCAACAACTACTACAACTACAACGACGACGGCAGTGACAACACGAGGACACAGGTCTTGGCTATCGAGGACGACCAACCAACGCCTCGAGCACCCCAGAGCCCCGTGTATGGACCCGGCATCACACCCACGCCCTCGGATACGGCTGCCTTCCCGAAGCACCTGCAGATGGTCCAGCCGCCTGTCGTGTCGCCGGCCGGCTGGAAGCTTGAGGAGTCGCACCTCCAGGAGCCTCTGCACATTGCGCGCAGCCGCGGACTCAGCTCGGCCACACCCCCTCTGCATTCGGCTCATTCGGCCCACTCGGCCCATTCGGCCCACTCGCCAACGCACCTCCAGCACCAGCTGTCGCCTATGCTTGACAAGGAAACGGGCCTGCCCTTGGGCTCTCCCACCGTCGAGAGCCCGACAATGATGCTCGACAACAAGGAACAGTTTGAGGAGCAGTCCGAATCGAGCGTTACCAGTCAGGACCCCAAGGAGAAAGGGGGCAAGAAGCGCAGATCGAGCTTCTTCCCCAACCTTCTCGCCGCCTCAAAGGATGACATGTCCAGGGCTGACGTCCCGCACACACCCACCACGCCGAGCCTTCCCGGACTCAGCAGGGCCGAGACAGTGGCAGAATCGCCCGCGCCGCCGGAGAAGAAGCGGAACTTTTTCAATGCTGCGCCGCCGAAGCCTCTCCAGTTACACATCCAACCCAAGCCGGCCGGCTCAGCGCCCCCGACAACCCCCAGCGTGCCCACGTCTGCCGATACGGCCGCCTCCATCGGCTTGCCGGCACCCCCAGGCCAGTTTGCTCCCGGACAGCGTCAGTTCAAGAAGCGCTTGTCCGGGATCACAGGGCTCTGGGGCCACAAGGACGGCGACGGTTCTTCTCCTCACCACAACCAGCACGCCCACGGCATCCCAGGGCTCGCAATCGCGGGCCCGCATCCAAGACCGAGCGGCACTCCCTCGAGCACAGGCGGCACCCCACCGCCAACCGGTGTTGCGCAAAACCAGCAGCAGCAGCAGCCCCACGGCGTGCCGCAGGGCATGCCGGTCGGCACCCCCGGCTTTGGCGACACTCCAGACCCTCTGCGACCGCGGGCCTTGTCGAGCGCAAATACGCAGGGCGGGCAGGCGTCCAGGCCGCAAAGCCCGCCTGAGGAGACGCGGAGGAACTTTTTGGGGATTCTGGGTAACAAGCTCAAAAAGGGTGGCATTCGTGGCCACGAAAGGAAAGCTTCCGGATCAGTCGATCTGCCGTCTGTTCCTCAGACGACTCGATCTCAGACCGATACCCAGGTTCCACCGTCCCGGGAGGGTGCTCCCCTCAACGCGAGCCAGGACCAGGCGGCTCAAGTCCCTCGGCAGGAGCAGGAGCATCAGCATCAGCATCAGCATCAGCCTGTTATTCAAGGGCCCGTCCCCGACGACGAGATCACGGCTGGGCCTCAGCAGCGCGGTGCGACGACGGGCAGCGAACCCCTAATCTCGGCGCGTTTCTCGGCATCGACAGCCTCGGTTTACTCGCAGGTGTCGACGGCGCAAGCCGTACCCGTGCAGCAGGCGTACACTCAACAAACGCAGTTCCCCCAAAGCATGGGCATCAGCAGGCATGGCACGCAGGTCTCGGCTTTGTCGGTTCCACTCCCGGGGCAGCAGCCTGCACCGACGGCCATCTCGCTCGGGGCCACACCTCGGCCGACAATGGAGACAGGGAACCAGCCTCAAGAGCCCCAACCTTGGGCAGGAGTAGCGCCATCCGGCACTGCCAAATGGTTCCAGAACCGCGCGCCCGCCAGGAGCGTCTCGCAGCCCCAAAAGACGCAGGCCCAGCCCTCGCAGAACAGGCTTGAAAAGACACCAAAGGGCATGACGTTCCTCGGGGCCTTCAAGCGGCCCTCGGCGCGTCCTGGCCAGGTGCAGGCTCTGCCTGGCCAGGCCGGAGCCATCTCGGCGCCGGCTCCAGCAGCCGGCCCGCACCAGAACCTTCCGGCGCCGTACGGAAAGTACCAGCACCAACGGCAGTACAGCTCGCCTCAGGTGCCAACGCAGACTCAGCAGTCGCAGCAGCGGGGGGCCGAGCAGGTGTACTCGCCTGTCAGCATCCCGGCAGCCTACCAGCACGTGCACGGCGAGAGCGCCGGCAGCAGCAGCCCCGGTCGGTACATGCTCGTGCGGTCCCAGCAGGTATCGCCGAACCCATCGGTCCAGGCGCAGTATGTACCGACGCCGCCGGCCCAACAGGTGTCGCCCCTGCCTTTTGCCCCGCCGGCCGGCCAGACGGCGGACCAGGCACAGCCTGCCGTCGGCCCGAGCATTGAGCGCCAGGCCAGCCTCGCGTCGTCGTCCGTCCACCACGCTTCCACGGCCACCTCGCAGAGCGGCGGCCTGTCGACCTCTTCGACGCCGGTCGTGGCCATGTCGGCGACGGGCGGGCTCGTTGTCAGCGGCGCGGGCGAAGGCACGGACCTCGCGACACCCAATGTGTTTAGCACTGCGCCGTCGTCGCCGTTCCCGCCGACTCCCGGCACGAACGTCGACCCGATCCTGTTTGTGCATGACAAGGCACAGGAAGAGAAGATACCGCTCGTGGAAACGGAGCCGGAGCCACGAGTACCGCAGGATCCGGAAGAGAAGATCCCTGTCGAAGATGGAGACGAAACCAGGGAGGAGGAGGTGGTGATGACGGCGACGAGCTACCCGGGGCAGGAGTGGAACCCGTACGAAACCGGGGCCTTTGACTGGGATGGTGAGGAGTGAGGAGAAAGTGGCGGGCCGTCAGAGGTGGGTATTTAATTGGTGGGTACATATGTGAGGCGGAGTATTTGTTTTTTGGTTATCTATTTCTCTTATATAATCGTTCATGTTCTTTTCTCGTCATGGTTCCAGAAGCATTGGTTCAAAAGACTTGGAATATGAGATACCAATCATCTTTCTTTGCCGTGGTGGATTGCGTTTGAACCGTACCCGCAGAGATGTAATTGAGACGATGGGAATGCTTAGAGTGATAATACAGAGTGTCTGGATCAATACTTGGCCATCGTTTTGCCACCTCTTTGGCGATGAACGAGTCCAAGGCCGTCCAGCGCATACAAGTAGGTCTAATGTTTGTATGTATGTATCATTCAACGTGATGCCCGTCTTTGGAGCTCAGCAAGCAGTATAAACTCGAGATAAAAAATTCGTAAATATATCTTTACCCATCCAGGGTGGACGATCCATCCATGTATGGGCTCATGAATACGAGTGTCTTGGCTCTTGGCACAGGTTTCGTTCTTTGTTTGGGTATTTTCTAAGCGAGCGCGCGCGTGAGTAGAGTCGCGAAACGATGAAGTCGAAGTGTGATGATGCTGCACCGGGATTGTCGCTCCGGGGCCGATCCCTGTCGCATGCTCGATTCGACTGGGATGCCTAGATCTCGGCTGGCATTGTGGCATTTTGCCATGCCCGGCTTTGGTGGAGTGCACTCGGATAAGTCTGATACCACTCGGAGTTGTTTTGGCGGCGTGGACACGAGGTCATGCTCCCCACATTGACCCCGCAAGGGTATTTTAGGTTATTATGTGTTGCAAATCGGCAGCTATAGTGGATGTGTTTGGGTGCGTCAAGCTCACGATCAACAGACGAAGCACGTTATATCGTGTGTGCGTGATGACAGCTCTGATATCAATGTGGTCACTGCCAAGCCCCAAGTCTCACGATAGCGTCATTCATGGCTGATTGCATGCTACAGCCAGGCAAGTCCAGGCAGCAGCCCGCCACTCATGGACGTTGCTGGATGCCGGAATACGACAAGTCTGCGATGAGCAGCTGGGAATGCAACGCCGACAGCGCAGGGATGTCCACAAGACTCTGGTCTGTTGACATTTTTTAGCACGGACAGGATCTGGTGTGGCGAGAGAGACAAGAAGAGAGAAAAGAAGAAAGTTGCACTGGATGGGATGGCGAGATGGTGAATAATATACAGTACATAGTATATGATATATCGTACATAGTAGATGGTACATACTATATAGTAGATAGCAGATAGTATTCGTCCAGACAGTATATACGCTCAACGTATAACGCTTCAGTCACGCTCCCATGGGCGTTATCGCTCGTACCTGCAATAACATGATCAATATCGTACCATGCAGATGCAAATAAGGGGAAGCTGGGCGCGGTAAGCTTTTTTCTCTTCCATCTAATCGTTTGTTTCCTTTGGTTCCCTGTCGCATGACTGCGAATGGCTGCCATGCACTCGGATGCACCCGACCGCAGCAGCCAAGCCCAGCTGCTCCAGCTCCCGAGTTATACGAGTTTTTCCTTGGTCTCCCTCCTCCTCCGTTCCCCGATTCGGAGTAGGGGCCCGAAGCGGGCAGGCACGGAATCGATTTCGATGCTGTGTTATTCGTCCCTCCTCTCTCTCTCTCTCTCTCTCTCTCACTCTCTCACTCTCCCACTCTCCCACACACACCTGCTAAGCGCTCTGTTTTCTTCTGTTTTCTTCTGTTTTCTTCTGGTTTTACCTTGTCCTTGCATCATCATCACATCAGCCCAAAGGCAAAGATGGCAATTGGTCTTGGTTGCTCGCTAGCATGATAGACTATCCACCCACTCCCTCTCTCGGAACCCTAAAGTCTTGGCTGCGGTGGGGGCTTGCCTGGCTTTACTATCAATGCATGGGCTTGCATCATGACGTCCACGAGACGAGGCTGCTGGAAGAGAAAGAGGAAAAAAACACAATTATCGTGCCGCCACCCCTTCGCATCTTGGGATGTCGCCCAAGCCCGAGTAGCACAGCGCTCTGCAGAGCACATCTGGACCCGCCAGGCCTGCAATATTACATCTACAGTATCTGGATAAAGGGAGGGAGCGAGAGTCGGCCAGAGCCGTCCGCGGCGCGGGATAAGAACCATGGCGTTTTCCCCTGAGGCATGGACGTGCGGGTAGACGTAGGTGGGGTGGGAGTCCAGGAACGGGCCTTTTGATGCTCTTCTGATCTCTGCTAATCTCATCTGGTCTCTTTGGTCTCTTCTGGTCTCTTCTGACATCTTCTGATCTCTTGATCTCTTCTGTCATCTTCTGGTCTCCTCTGCCATCTTCTGATCTCTTGATCTCTTCTGTCATCTTCTGGTCTCTTCTGACATCTTCTGATCTCTTGATCTCCTCTGCCATCTTCTGATCTCTCCTAATGCTCTCCTGGTGCTCTCCATCTTCTTTGTCGTGGAACCTCGCTATCGTCATGGTATTCTCCAAGCCGTCTGCATATCAGACAGCGAGCTGCGTCAACCACTGACTGGCAAATGTGGCTTTGTCCTCAACTCGACGAGGAAGAAGGCAGTATGTAGCCCACAAGGACTGCCTATATGCTCACATGTGCGGCGGGTGGTGCTCAAAGCGATATTGCCATTTATCCTTGTCAAACTCGCTCGACCCTCAGTCTGACCTCATCCTCCTTTTCGTTTATCGTACACGGACCGCACCCCGTTCCCATTCTCGTCCGACTCTCCCCAACCAAGCCATTGCCCCCATGGCTTGCCTTCTCATCTGCACACGGCCACAGCACCGCGCAACACAATGCCATGCAATCACAGCAGAGTACAAGTCACGGTACGGCCCTGCCCTGCCTGCACCGCCGTCGACGTTCTGACCTCGCGCCGTCCTGTGGTAGCTCCGTGCTCGTCCATCCACACGACTCTGGCATTACGTCCGGGAGCATGGACGGGATGAGCTGGACCCGAGCAAAGTAGCCAGTCAGCCATGCCTATTGCAGCGAGCGAGCGAGCTAGTTCTATGCCGCCATCTCAGCACCATGTGGAGTCTCACCAGACGTGGAGTTGTTCCGGTTCGGGTTCCTGGTGTCCCTGACTAGCCCTCTTGGCAACCCCCCCTCTTCTCCCTCCCACGTCTTTGCCAAATTTGCGCAGTCTGGAGGCGTGTCTATAGAGCGTCGGTTCAAAGTATATCAAGACCATGATATCCCACCTCTGTTCTCTTTTCCATCTCTCTCTCTCTCTCCCTCCCTCTCACCACCGCGTCTTTAATTCCCAGGACTTTATGACATCCTCCTACACTCGTTAATCAACACACCGTCCCTCTGCTTTTGTCTGGCCCGGACAGAGCTTGCCACTCGCTTCGTACAAACCTTAAAAACCCAACCCGAATAATAATCAAAATGCTCGCCCAGGCTGCTGCTGCTGTCCTCGCCATCGCCGGCGCCGCGACGGCGTGCCCCGTCAAACGTGCCGTCGCCGTCGGCCAGACCATCTCGGCTTGCACGGTGCCCGGCGTCGTTGCCCTCACGTTCGACGACGGCCCCTACATCTACACCAGCGCCGCCCTCGACCTGCTCAGGGACGCCGGCTTCAAAGCCACCTTCTTCCTCAACGGCCAGAACTGGGACGACATCAACAACCACGCCTCCACCGTCCAGCGCATGAAGAGCGAGGGCCACCAGATCGGCTCCCACACGTATGTCTCTCTCTCTCTCTCTCTCTCTCTCAGCCTCGGTGGCTTTGCACCAGATCACGTTTGCTCACCAGCTCGTGCAGCTGGTCCCATGCCGACCTCAGCACGCTTGACGCCGCCGGCATCACCAGCCAGCTCACCATGCTGGAGGATGCCCTCGACAGCATTGTTGGATCGTACTCTACCTACCTTCGCCCGCCTTATCTCTCCATGAACGCGCAGGCGCTCAACACCGCCGGCGGCCTGGGCTACCACGTCATCAGCATCGACATCGACACCAAGGACTACGAGCTCCAGGACAATATCGCCCAGGCTCACACCAACTTCGTCAACGGCCTCAATGCCGGCGGCACCATCACGCTCGCTCACGACGTTCACGAAAACACCGTTACCCAGCTCCTTCCGCTCATGATCCAGACTCTCAAGTCCCGTGGCCTCAGATGTAAGTTTCACAATACCCCCCCTTGGAAAAACATTATTGCGTTCAACATCATCATCATCATAATTCTTCTCACATCTGACCGTGTCCAGCCGTCACTGTGGGAGAGTGCCTGGGCGATGCGGCCGCCAACTGGTACGCCCCTCCCAGGAGCGGCACCCCCAGCACGCCGACCAGCCCCTCGAGCCCCACGCCCTCGGACCCCTCGAGCCTGCCTGAGAGCCCCGACGGCACTTGCGGCGCCGCTGCCGGCACGCGCTGCCCGGAAAGCCAGTGTTGCTCGCAGTACAACTGGTGCGGTGAATCTACTTCGAGCGAGCACTGCGGCGCTGGCTGCCAGATCGCCTACGGCATCTGCTCCTAAGGAAGCTGCTTGTACGGCTGACGCCAACCTCGTGTCCTCCGGGTGGCTGGTTTTGTGATGCCAGCTCCTTTACTTTACAGCTGGGCTTTTGTGGGAGGCCGTTCTCTCTCTCTCTCTCTCTCCCCTTTCTTGTTTTTCTCTCTATTTTCCGAGGAAGGGCTTGCAAAACATTGGTGTGTGTCCACGGCATCGCGCCCGCGGTTGTACATATCTATTTTTCTGTGGACATAGCTGGGGTCTGTAGATATACGCCCACGCGTAATCGTAATATACACGCGCCATCGTGGCGCGTTGTATGATACACGGCGGCCTTGCTGCCATCATTGTTTCCAAGCAGCGCTGTGACATCACGTACTCGTCATGGGACGAACGAGCCATCAGCGATGCATGTGCCCATCCATCGCCATGGCTGCGTAAACGCACCATCAAGCTGGCTGGGTGCATGCTCCAGCAATCTTGGGTCAGATCCGGTCTTGCGGCTTGTGCTTGGCCGCGCGCCTCGGGCCCCAATGACCCAGTCACATGCTCCCGACCGACGCTCGACCTGCAGTCAGCCCGGGCGGCCGTGTCGTGCAGGTCGTGTGTGTGTGTGCAACATTCGCCAATGTATATCTCGTCGGGGCGCGGCGCCCGTTTTCCGATCCCGGCCTTTGCCAATATTGAGCTTGTCATGTCATGTTATGCAGTTTCCCACCTCAGACCCAAGCCGCGTTGCTCGGCCTTGGCTTTTATGTTTCAGGCCAGCTTCGCCACCACAGGTGTTATGTCGTCGTCGAGATTGCGCCTGCAAGCCTCCTTGGCCGCCCTGGCGCAGGTACGTGTTTTGTCTCGGGGGGCTGGATGTTTGGTTGTGCGTATGGGCATGTGTGCATGTGTCCTCTCATGGGCGTACAGGTCCACAGGTATATACTCACCGGTATTGCTCACAGGCGTATAGCTCCACTCCGTTCAGGCTCGGGTGCGCACATGGATTGAGCCGGGGGGCTGTTCATTTGTCCCCCCTGCCGACGTGACTGGCTCATGCGGACAGAGGTCGTGAACCCGATGGGGGCATTTGCTGGGTCGTTTGCTTGTCATTTTCTGGGTCGTTTGCTGGCCACTGCTAGGTCGTTCATTTGCTGGTCGTTCGCTAGGTCATTTGCTTGTCATTTGCTGGTCATTTGCTGGTCATTTGCTAGTCATTTGCTGGTCATCTGCTTGCTGTCTGCCTCTTTTTGTACACCCGCGTGGTTCAAAAGCGGTGGTGGGTTCAAAACACGTGGTGTATAAAGCTCAAGCCCGACTCGGACGCTCAAGTGTCGGTCCTGCATCAGGATCGCACCAGCAGCCACGCTGTTACTGCTGTGATGTGCAGCGCACCCATGGCGTTCTTGGATATTGCGTAGCCATGGCAAGCCAGCCCGCCGCCCATGTCGGACCGGCTCTGATGTCGACTCAGCTTACGTGTCGTACCGCTCGGTCTGTCCGCACACCACGCCGTGTATGTGGTGGCTGTCATGCGCTCGGCGTATGCTGGACTTTACAGCGAGCATGTCAAGTCGTAAGATCAAGTCGTGAGATCGAGTCGAGATTAAGTCGTGGTGCTCACGTGACGGGTATGTGCGCTTGATACCAAGTCTGGAGTCCTGAAGTGTTCGCTGCCATTCAATTCGACAACTACATATATATCTGTGTAATATCTATATGAGATCTCTTGATAAGAAAAAATTTACATGTTACCGGTTACTGAGCTTCAAAGACATATATATATAGATATATGAGGGTATCACGTCTTACTGTATTTTTTTATCGTGGCATAGCTCGGATAGGCTATACGAATCTTTAATTATAAATTATGTAATACATGTAATATCCATGTGCTATCCTGCTATATCCGTTATCTCTTATCTGCGTCACTCCACCAATTGTGGTTTTAATGTTTCGGCTCCGAGCCCGTTGCGTCAACTTCGCTTCAACTCCTCATTCCCAGACCATGTCGCAGCAACGAGTCATCCGTCCCCATCCTGTCCTGACCGACCCCCGAGTCCCAGATGCCGATGCCAACGATCCGGCAGGCAGGTCGCGCATGCACCGACTCATCCACCCGGGCTCGGTGCGCATCAATGTCAAGGGCGCCTTCATCGTTGACAACGGCGTCACGTCGCCTGCTGGCCCGGACCTGACGCCGCACGAGACGAGCGATATCCGGCTGCCGAACCATACCGCCGTTGTCAGCCATATTGCCGTCGATGTGGGTGCTCCTCCTAAACGTGGCGTGGGGAGCGGCCCCGTTGTCGTCGCTTGAGGGGGGGACCGGTCGTATCTGAATTTGAGGCTGATGCGGAATGGCTACGCCGTCCATGGGCCCCGAGTCCTGACAGATTGGCGGAACGCTTGCAAAGCTTGTCTACTTTACACGCGAGGGCAACACCGACGAGCCTGGCGGCCGGCTGACGTTTCTAAACTTTGAAACCGACCGCATCGACGACTGCATCGACTTCATGAAGCACCTAAAGGACCACAAACTACGCCTCAACGGCTCAACGCCGGGGGAGCTCATCGTCATGGCCACGGGAGGCGGCGCATACAAGTATCACGACAAGATGCGCGATGCGCTGGGCGTCAATGTCCTCCGAGAAGACGAGATGGAATGTCTGATTATAGGTGCGCCCAGCCAGCCAGTGTCCCCCCACCCAGCCATCCGTTTTTGGGTTGCGTCGACGTGAAATCAGTCCCCTGGTTGTGTGTGTGGGCGTTAGCTCACGCCGACGGACCCCCCCCCTTCACCCCCAGGCCTCGATTTCTTCATCACCGAGATCCCCCGCGAAGTCTTCACCTACTCGGAAGACGACCCGCCCATGCAGTTTGTCGAGCCTGCCGACACCTTCTACCCGTACCTGCTCGTCAACATCGGCTCGGGCGTGTCGTTTCTCAAAGTGTCCGGGCCGCGCACCTACGTGCGCGTGGGCGGCACGTCGCTCGGGGGCGGCACGCTCTGGGGGCTCTTGTCTCTCCTGACGGGCGCGCGTACCTTTGACGATATGCTCGACATGGCCGAGCGGGGGGACAACGCGCGTGTCGACATGCTGGTGGGCGACATCTACGGCACCGACTACAACAAGATTGGGCTCAAGAGCACCACCATCGCCAGCTCGTTCGGCAAGGTGTTCAAGATGAAGCGCCAGGCCGAAGCCGAGGCCGAGGACAGCGGCGGCATGGGCAGCAGCGACGACACCGAGCGGTGGGCAAACCGCACCAGCGACGCCGACGCCGACGCCGATCCCGACGCCGGCAGGGACGGGGACCCGCGGTTCACCGCCGCAGACATCTCGCGGTCGCTGCTGTACGCCGTCAGCAACAACATCGGCCAGCTGGCGTACCTGCAGTCGCAGATCCACAACCTGGCCCACATCTACTTTGGCGGCAGCTTCATCCGCGGCCACCACCAGACCATCAACACCCTCAGCTACGCCATCAGGTTCTGGAGCGGCGGGAGCAAGCAGGCCTACTTTTTGCGCCACGAGGGCTATCTTGGCTCTGTGGGCGCTTTCCTCAAGAGGCAGCCACGGAACTGGGGGAGACGGAATAGTGTTGACGATTTTGGGGCGGGAGCGTACGAGGGGATGACAGAGGGTGGAGGATAGACGGAAGAGAAGAAAGAAGGAGAAGAGAAGAATGAAAGAATGAAGAAGAAGAAGAAAAGAAAGAAATAAGAGAAAGAAGAAGACGAAAAAAGGAGGGTGATTTCAGAGGTCGGCATGGATAGATGGGGGCATCTGGGTAGAGTTGCATAGCGTTTGGATCTGGAGGTGCGTTGTGGGGAGCACGTGGGTGTCTTTATAGGATTAGTGCAAATTTCGCATCTTTGTAATGTATGTTGTAATGTATGTATGTGTCTGGATAGCTTGCCTGTGTGCTATATCTAATTTCGACCAATCCAAGGGGGAGATGCAGAATCCAATGCCGAGCAGATGAGGATAGTACCAAACGCGACTATCTATCGTATATCTACCACCTCAGGCACCTGTATGGGATGAAAGCCGCAAAGCCTCCGGCAGTGTTGCTACTGTTATGTCATGTAGATATATATCTGGCAGGTCTGACCTCGTCAATCGAGAGTTGCTCAAAGGAGTTCATTCCCCAGGCTGCCAACCCCATTCATTCCTTCTCGCTCTATAGACGTGGCTCCTACCGCATGGTACTTCCTCCTCACCTGCCCGCCCTGCAAATCCCAGGATATACTTAAACGCCTTCCCCCTCCCCAGAGGGAGCCCACATCTGCTCATCATCCCGTCTTGCAGTATACCCACTCCTCTATACTGTCCTTTATACTGTCCATTCTTTTGCTTTTTGAGCATCGCATCGAGCCGCTTCATTGCCACTCGGTTTCTAGCAGCTCGCACGTCCATCAAATCACCCACTCACCTACCGCCACCATCACGCCCGTTCACTCGTCCACGATGAGGCCTCAGGCCGCTTCCCTGGCGTTGCTGCTCGCGTCAGCGGTCTCGGCAAAACATCTTGCCAATCCACCACACTCGCCTCTCTGTGAGGAGGAGGCGTTGTCTCTTGTCCAGGAAGTTTTCTCTGATGGCGATGCCACCACTGCTGCTGCCACCCCCCCACGGTCCCGATCACTCGTCGCCCACCCGACAGCCGACGGTGGAGCAGAGAAACACCTGCAAGCTGTGTCGGCGCCGGCCGGCGCCTCTCTGGTTGATGAGTGGAACCAGCTGCTGCTGACGGCCGACCCGGACTGCCGCGCGGCTCTTCACGAATGGGACGAGTTTTTGGGCCAGAACCAGCCCGTCTCGGAGTCCGCCACGGACGAGATCCTGGCAAACCTGATCAGGACGCCCGCAGACTCTGGCCAGCTCTGCCAGCACATCCGGAACATCACCCTCGAGGCCGAGGACCCGATTGCCCTGTGGCAGCAGTGGTGGGCGACGCAGAGCAAGTGGGGACGGTGGATCTTCGACAAGGCCTGGCCCGAACTCGGAAAGCTCAGCCTGGCCTGCCCGGAAACCCGTTTCGCCAGCCTCTCGATAGCGGCCCCAGACATGCCCTTCAGCCTCCAGGAACTTTGCCTGTCTGATTGGGCAGAGCTGTGGACCGCGGCCCGCGCTGCCGTCTTGGAGAAAAAGAGAAGTGGAGTGCCACCAGACACGCCTGCAAAGCCGCAGCCGGAAGATGGCCCGGATGGAGGAAGGTCTGCCGGGTGTCGCGTCGTCTCGAGCTGGTCTGGGGGGCTGGCGGCCGCGGTGGTGGCTGCTGTCTTGTGGTGGTGAGGCGAGGTTGGTCTTGTTGGTGATGTGACTCAAACGACTGGGGGGTTAATTATTATAGCATTATAGCATTGCGTAGACGAGTACTGATAAATCCTATAGCAAGCCTTCAACCTCGAGAGCACGTTATGCAGCCAAGCCTGGATATCTGGCTGCTTTCCTCCTGATATGGTCATGACATCATCATTACTTGGTAGAGCGAGCACCTTCCTTCTTTTCAGCACCTGCCGTGGATGGGTCTGTTATCGTTATCGCGAAATCTGAAATTTAAATCCAAAATTAATCCAGAATTATTCCACTACATACATGGAAGAGCAGCAACAATTATCGACAGAAGCCAGACCATCCAACTTCTCCAAGGCGTCATCCATCGTGACTTGTTCTGCTTAACCCGGGTACGCCGGCAACGGCAGCAGACTCGAATCATCATCACCGATGGCCTTGCCCTCGCATTCGTTGAACCACGTCCTGGCCTGCGCCGCAATCTCGGTCAGTTGGCTGGCTTCCCTCCCTGCACAAAGGGGGGGGGGGATCTTACCGTGTTCTCATAAGGGTCCACGTAGTGGAAGTCGGCCCTGCGAAGGCCGTCCAGCTTGGGCAGTTGTATGTTGGCGCCGCGGTCCTCTCCGGGATACATGATCCCCTTGTCCTCCCACGTGAAGGAGCTTCCCGACGCCTCTTTCTTGCCGCGGTTGATCCACACGCGCGCATCGCCCGTGTACTTGTCGAGCCAGACGAGATCGGCGAGGTTGTCGCCTGTGAGGTCGGCGAACCGGAAGTTGGCACGGTCGAGGTCGGGGCTCAGCTTGACCTGGCCGACGTCCTGCATGTTGTCGGCCCCGGGCCCCGGGTTCAGCCAGCCGGTGGTGCGCCCGTTTGGCTCCATGCAGAGGTAATCGGCGCGCCCGTCGCCGTCAATGTCGGCGACGCGGACGCCCTGGTCGAACTGGCCCACGCCCCCGGCCGCCTGGGCGCAGGAAGCGCCGCCGGACACGACGTTGTCGGCGGGGGGGGCGAAGTTGAAGGTTTTGGCAGCGTCGTCGTACTCGTTGTGCCACATCTCGATGGCGCCGTCGGACTCGCGCACCGCCAGGATGTCGCATTTGCCGTCGCCGTCCCAGTCGGCCAGACGGAGGAGGCGGCGCTCGCGCTTGATGTCGAATATCTCTCCGAGGTCGTCCCATGCGGGGAGCGCGCCCGTGTTGCCGAAAAGGTGGCCCTTGCCGTCGGGCGAGATCCAGACGTAGTCGTCGCGCCCGCGCCCGCGCATGTCGCAGTAAAACACGCCGTCGCCCTTGAGGTATCTCCCCCCGGAGCCCGTGTTTTGCTTGGCGTTGACTGATCCTTTGGACAGGTACACGTACTGCGGAAACATTGTCAGCTTTCATATATATATCTATACATGTATAACATACATCACGGAGGCCGGTGCCGTAGATTCTGGCAAACTTGACTTGCGAGCGCGTCATTGTTGAGTTGAGTGCCGGGTGAGTCTGGCCGGTCGAGCGAAAGTTGGGCACGAAGCCCTTGCCGGTGCCGCCTCTGTTGTTGGTATAGGTCCACACCTCGCCCGACTCTCCGACCCATAGCCAATCGTCGCGGAAGCTGGAGAAAGGAGCTGTTAGCACACCTTTTTTTTGTTTTTAAATTCTTTATTCTTTATTCTTCATTCGCGCAGACGACTCACTCTCCGTTGAGATCGGCCAGGATTACTCCTTCGTTGCCGTTGCCCTCGATACCCTTGAAAACAACGGTGCCGTCCTCCTCAGCAGTCCCGAATTTCTGCCAATACGCAGGCGTCTCGCCGGTACCGCCGTTCCTCCAGCACCTAATGTCGCCGTTGGACTCGATGACGCAGTAGTCGGCCCTTCCGTCGCCGTCAATGTCGGCAACACGAACCTGGGCCGGAGGATAGGCCCCCGGGGAAGCGTGTACCTCGCCCACGCTCTTAAAGGTGGGCGGGTTGCCACCCTGGTTTATGGACGCGGCGAGGGCGCCGTTGTCGGAGATGCAAAAGACGTCATCGAGGCCATCGTTGTTCAGGTCGCCAAAGGCCACGGCAGCGGCCGCGCAGGGCAGGGCGGGATCGAAGCTCTGCTTGTCCCCAAACTTGCCCTCGCCCTCGTTGACCCAGAGACTGAAGCTGCCGCTCCCGTCGACGAATACCAAGTCGTCGAGGGCCTGGCGCCGGCCCTTGTCGGACGAGACCAGCTCGGCGAAGAAGGCGCCAGAAGCAAGGTCGACGCCGTCGACGTCGAGCAGTTTGGCCATGGGCTTTTCCGAGTGGCTGTACAGGCCGTCGTCGTCCCCGGTGCTGGGCTGCGTGTCAACCGGCCCTCGGGTCTTGCCGGCCTCGCAGTTGGTGACGGCCTCTTGCTTGTCGTCCATGGCCCTTGGGTTTGGTGACTGCAGGAAGCCGGCAGCCTCGGCCTTTTGGAAGGCATCCCACCACACGGCCGCCATCCTGAGGAAGCCGTCGTCGGTGGGGTGGGTGCCGTCGACGAGCATGTCCTTGGTTATGTAGCCGTTTGTCATTTCGGCAAGGACAATGCGCTTGCCGGCAGCGGCGCGCTGCGCGACCACGTCCCTGTATCCGGGGTTGACGATGGCGACATTTTTGGTGGCGGCTTCGGAGGCGTTTTCGAGGATCGTGGAGGCGAGTATGGTGACGCCGGGGATGCCGTCGAGAAGCTGGTCGATGACGTCGGCAAACCTGTTTTTGGCGTTGTCGATGTCGACGGAGCCGGTGCAGTCGTTTGTGCCGAGATTGATGGTGACGACGTTTGGCTGCATCCACAGGATCCTTGGTATAATGTTCACAATGTCGGAGATGATCCTGCAGAGGGCGGTCAGTTATGGGCTGGTGGGCATGGACCACCGGGTTCTTACCAGCTGGGGTGCCCCTCGTTGTCTTGGTCAACCATCTCCCCGTCCCTCTTGGACCCGACCATGTTTACGTCCCACCCGACGGAGCGCAGCTGGTCCCTCAGCGGCTTGCGATAGCCGTAGCCCTTGGAGGACCCGATGCCCTGGGTGATGGACGCGCCAAGCGGCATGAGGCGAATGGTAAAAGGCTTGGCGTCGCGCCGGGCAAGCTGGCGGGCGGTGGAATTTGCCCATGGCGTCAGGATGCCGTCCAAGTCAGACGATGTGGTGAGTGGCGCGGCCAGCGCGGCGGCAGCGAGCGCGGTCGCGGCGACGAGCGCGCCCAGCAGGGCTTTTGACCATGATGGTTGGCGCATTAGGATTAGGTATTATTGCTGGCGAGACATGTATGTGTGTATGTATTATGTATGTATATGTCGTGCGAAGGATGGGATTGTCGATCTCGGACTTGGACAATGTCGGCCCCTGGCCAAAGATTGAAACAATTAAGATGACGAGGATGAAAGATTTGCGGGAGAAGAGAAGAGGAGCTCACGTAACCGGGTTGGTGGGAACTAAGGCATGAAGATGGGGATATTTCCAAAGAGAGAAATGATTACCGGAACACGAAAGGAGGGAGGGCGGCCGCTGGCCATTATGACTGACTGCCTGCATTTGGAGACGTCGGGGTTTGATGGGTTGGTCCGGTGGGCCGGTCGACGGATCGGGCCTCGGGGTGGCTGCCTGCAGACGAGAGGAACTGGCCAAATGGCGCATGGGGTTTCGTTTTTGTCCCGCCTCCATTGCTCCTTGGCGACATTTGTTACCAAGGTGGGTCGGATGTATGGTCCAGGGGTGGAGGAGTGCCGGGGTGGTTTTTTAGACTGTTGCTGTAGAAGGAGTGGTATTATAACAATGTCATCTATTCATAGTACGAGTCGTTCAAAAGGTGTTTTGTGGCTTGGTTGTTTTGAGGGCGGCAATGAGGATGCCAAGCTAATAGCGCAGCCGATGGTATATTAAAAGCATGCGGTGCCATCCTCGAATACATACAGATATATATATATATCGTGTTTATTCTGGTTACTGTGTTCAAACGTCTTGCTGTGTCATCTGCTGAGGCCTCGGTCGGATGTGTCTGGTCGATATTGATATATATAGCGATGCGTGACTTGGCGGTGCGGGTCGTCGTTTGGGCTGCTTGTCTGTGGTTTGGCCGGGCTGGTCGGGACTTGATCGATTATCAGGACGTCCGTCTGTGGGTTTGGGTTGCCTTTTTCAGGGTTCAGAGCTCGTCTTTGTCGTCTTTGTCGTCTTTGTCGTCTGTGTCGTCTTTGCCCTCATGATGGCGCACAAACGCCTCCACCTCCATCCAGCCGCCCACGAATCCCGCCAGTATCTTGGCCCAGTCGTTGACAGCTCGCAGGTCCAGGTGGTCGCCGTCATCCTCGATCCTGTGCCATACCTCCCAGGGGAACGGGTGCGGGATGAGATGGACCACGTCGACGCCGCGCTGCATAAAGGGCACGTGGTCGTCGGCGATGGTGCCGTGGCCGGCCACGCCGATGCGGTGGGCCGGAGTATCAGCATCAACGAGAAACGGCCGTCTCGAGTGTGGCTCATCGTCGTCGGAGTCGGAGTCGAGCAAGCCGTTTTCGCGCATGAGCGTCTCGACGCGCGCGAGGCTCTGGTACGCCCAGTGCGTGTTGGGGAAGTAGCTCGGTACGGTGGAGCCGGGCGCGCCGAGCAGATCGAGGAGGACGAGAAGAGAGATGCTCTCGAGGGGGGTGCGGAACGCTGACCCGGGGGGGTGTTCTTCCGACGCCCATTTCTCGGCGAGGGACCTTTTTGTTGTGTTAATGATTTCCCCTTTCTTTCTTTCTTTCTTTCTTTTCTTCTTTCTTTTCTTCTTTCTCTCTCTCTCTCTACTCCCAAGCTGGATATGCTTACAAGACGGTTTACCTTTCTTCTCTTCGCAAGGGAGGCTCACCTTGATCCGTACAGCGAATCGTCGTCTGACCATTTATCCCACGCCTCCTCCCCGTCAAAAAACACCACCTGCAGTCCCCTTGCCGGCTCCAGGTAGTCGTCGCCATCGTTGTCGCCGCCGTTGGCGCGCGCTCTCCACATTTCCGTCAGCGGCCCGTCCAGAAGCTCCGCCACCCTCATCAGAACAGCGCAGCTGGCCGCGCTGTCGACGGCGCCCACGAACCCGTCCAGCCCGGGGAGCGTATCGTAGTGGGCGGCCAGCATCAGCCTCTCGACGCTGCCGTGGCGCGACCCCGGCGGGTCTCGCTGCAGGATCATGTTGACAAAGGGGACGTCGTGGTCGTGGTCGTGGTGTCGGCCGGCCGTGGGCGGGCGGGAAGTCGAGTTGTGCCATGTCAGCGTCCACGACGGGAGCCGGGTGCTGAAGAAGTCGCTGATGTGGGCGCGCGCGGATTCCGACCCGGCCGTCCCGGGCACGCGGGGGTGGAGGAGCGGCGCGAGGTGAGTGCCCGCGGGGAGGGCGAACGCCGATGTCGGCTGCGAGAGAGCGCGCAGCGATGCGAGCGAGAGGGTGCGGTAGCCTGCCGAGAGGGGCAGGAAAAGACCTACAAGACGGAGCAGCCGTAGTCGGCGACTGAGGCCGAGGCTGAGCATGGCAAAGGTCTATAGTGGTGGTGATGACCGGAGAGGACGGGATTTGATTGTCGAGATATTGATGGGCTCGTTTGGGGCAGGTGGTTGCAGCTGAACATGGCGGTGGCAAGCTGTCATCAGCAATCTGGGCAGTGCTGCTATCAAGATGATGGCTGTGTAGATAGATGTGTATACAAAATCCTTCTCGGGGGCGTAAGCTCACTTGATCTAGCTCCCTCTCTCTTGTCTGTCATCTCTGTCATCTCTCTTCTCTGCCATCTCTCTTCTCTGTCATCTCTCTCTTCTCTGTCCTCTCTCTCTTCTCTGTCCTCTCTCTCTAGGCAGTGAAAAGCCGCCAACGTCAGCGCCATCGCCATCACCAGCGCCATCACCAGCGCCATCACCATCGCCACGCCAGCGCCATCCCCTAAAACAAAAGACCTAAAAACGTCACCGTCCTCTTGCGAAAAACAAACCCAAATCCACAACGTCTCCTGCTGAACCTGTCTCGACCTGCCCGCCCTCTACAGTCGTCGCACCCATTACCATGGGGGTGAGTCGCCTGCCACTACACACAAGAGCTTCGAAAGGAGCTTTGGTCACCCCTCGATAAGGGTTATTTGGTGATTTGTCGCTGACAATCACCTTCAAAAACAGCTCGCTTCCAAAATCGCCCAGTCCGCTGGTGGAATCCCCCCCGCCTTCTCGCCCTACAGGCCCGCCGATCCTGGTGGCGCCCCTGGCTCGGTATACAATCCCTATCTCTCACCTGCCCCCCCACCCTCTTTGCCTCCCGGTAACGCGTGGCCGGCACCCAATCTCACACCGTGGCAGTCTTATCCTGCTGGCTACCCTGCTGGCTATCCTGCTGGCGCCATCCCGCCCGCCGGCACCGCGCCTGGCCAACAACAGCCCGGCCAGCAGCAGCCCGGCCAGCAGCAGGGCGGCTACCCCGGTGGGCTCGCGGCCTACCCAAGCCCCTCCGGCGGCGGCCAGCCACCGTACCCTGGCGGCCCTGGCGGCCCTGGCAGCGCCTCGCCCTACCCGGGCCAGTCGCCGTATCTGGGCTCGCAGTCACCTTACCCCGGCGGCCACTCCCCCCAGCTCGGCGCCGGTGGCGCCTTTGGCGCCCCCCCGCCTCCTCCCCCGGCGTCGGCCAGCCCCCAGTTGGTGCAGCAGCTCAAGCAGTCGTTGCAGCAGACGATTGCCGAGAAGCGTCTCGAAACCTTCTACCCGGCCCATGGCCAGCAAAAGCTCGACGAGATCGCGGCGCGTGGCGCGCAGTCGGTCGAGCAGCTCTGCCAGCTGTGGCGCCTGCCGCGCGAGATCGGCAGCGACATCGTCAAGGTGGGCCTTTACGACGTGGTGCTGTACATTGACGACTCCGGGTCCATGGCGTTCGAGGAAGGCGGCGAGCGTATCAAGGACCTGCATCTGGTGCTGCAGCGCGTCAGCTACGCCGCCGGCCTCCTCGACACCGACGGCATCAGCGTGCGCTTCATGAACTCGGTCCCGCCGCCCCAGCTGCTCGACCACATCACGGGCGACCAGCAGGTCGATGCGCTGATGAAGGAGGTCAAGTTCAAGGGCCTGACGCCCATGGGCACCGAGCTGAGGAGCAAGGTCCTCGAGGATATCGTCGCCAGGGCCCGCTCCGGCCAGCTGCCCAAGCCGGTCCTGGTCATAACACTGACCGACGGCACGCCCGCCGGCGAGCCGCGCGAGACCGTCTTCGACACCATCAAGTGGGCCAACAACGAGGTCAGCAGGACCCCGTACGGCCCGGGCGCCATCGCCTTCCAGTTCGCCCAGCTGGGCAACGACTTAAAGGCCCGCGACTTCCTGGGCAAGCTCGACGCCGACCCTGCTGTCGGCCACCTGATTGATTGCACAAGCAGTTGGTGTCCCATGAAAGTGTGTCCCATGAACAAACAAACAAGCAAACTGACTCAAAAATCGCAGACTACGAAAACGAGCAGGTGGAAATGTCACATGCTACCCCTCCGGTCGACCTCACGCCTGAGCTGTGGCTGGTCAAGCTTCTGCTCGGCGCTATCGACCACACATATGACCGAAAGGACGAAAAGGCCGGCGCCCACCCGCCCCCCGGAGCCCCGGGTGCTCCCCCTTACGGCCAGCCCGGCGCTTATCCCGGCCAGCCTCAGTACGGGGGCCAGCCGCAGTACGGTCAGCCCGGCCAGTACCCTGCCCAGCCCCAGTACAGCCAGCCCCAGTACGGGAATCAGCCTCCCTACGGCGGGCAGCCTGGACAGCCGGGACAGCAGCAGCAGCAGTACGGACAAGCGCCTCCGTATGGACAAGCACCGCAGTATGGACAAGCGCCTCCGTATGGACAGGCATCACAGTATGGACAAGCACCGCAATATGGACAGCAACAGCAGTACGGACAGCCGGGCCAATATCCGCAGCAGAGCAGCTATCCTGGCGGTCCGCCCCCGCCCAGGCATTAGGAGGATCGACTCGGGCCTCGTGCGGAGGTGCAGGCGACATGTTATTGGCATTGGAATGAGGGGTTTTTGGACGGTTGTAGCTATAAAGGGAACAATTACGTTGCACCAGTTAATCTGTCATCCAGTCTTGTCACGTGACCATCCCTTAACGCCGAAACCCCATTTGAATCGACGATGCTAATGCCGATGCGGATTAGAAATGGAGAAATTTCGGCATTTAGCTTTGCCAGAAATGACGTACGACAACGATGCCTTCTCTTGTTCCACAGCCGGTTGGGCGGAAAGGTCCGTTTCAGGACCAACACAGGGTAACATGGGCAAATCCTGATCAATAGCTCACTGACTAAAAGCCTTTTAGCATCGGCGATAGGAGATGTGATGACGAGGAGGTTGTCTCTCCTCTGGGAGTATATAAAAGTCGTGATGCCCATGGCCTGATTCAACATTATCCGTTCTCCCCCTGGCTAAACATTTCTTATATATCTGTCTGATTCGTCCTCTCTCCTGGCTAAACATTCTGACTCTTTTCATCCATTCGGCCCTGGCTAAACATTTAGCCTTTTTTTATATATATTCGTTCTTTCTCTATCAAAAATGCCTCAGGCCACCCCCACCTGGTTCATCACCGGCGCCTCCAACGGCCTCGGCAAGCACATCGCCCTGGAAGCCCTGTCGCGAGGACACAAGGTCGTCGCCACGGCGCGGTCCGGCAAGAAACTGGCCGAGCTCGCGTCGCAAGGCGCCACGACGCTGACCCTGGACGTGACGGCGCCCAACGACACCATCGTGTCGCTGGTGACAGCGGCCGTCGACGCCCACGGGCCCTTCACCCACGTCGTCAACGCGGCCGGGTACGGGCTCGACTCGACCTTTGAGGAGACCACGCCGGACGACGTGACGCGGCAGTTCGACACCAACGTCACGGGCGCCATCAACGTCACGCGCGCCTTCCTGCCACACCTGCGCGAGCAGCGCCGCGGCGTCATCGCCATCTTTGGCAGCCTGGCCAGCTGGATCGGATACCCCGGCATGGCATACTACGCTGCCTCCAAGTGGGCCGACACGGCGCTGGCCCTGAGCCTGCGCGACGAGGTCAAGGCGTTCGGCATCGACGTGGTCGCCATCGAGCCGGGCTACTTCCGCACAAACTTCCTCACCCCGGGCCACCGCATCGCCGGCAGCCTCAAGATTGCCGACTACGAGGGCACCACCTCGCGCGACTCGCGCGACCTGTTCGACGCCGTCGACAGGAAGCAGCCCGGCGACCCGGTCAAGGGCGCCAGGGTCATGGTGGACGTGCTTACCGGCGAGGGCGCCGCAAAGGGCAAGGGGATCCCGCCGAGGCTGATTCTGGGGAGCGACATGGTGCAGCTGGTGCGCGAGGACATCGAGCGCTACGAGAAGCTCCTTGAGGACTGGGGCGAGATTGCCTGCATGACGGATCACGACGACGTGAAGAAGTAATTGTCTTTGTTGTTTATCATCATTTGTATCATCTGCACATGCCTGTTCTTCTTTCTGTTAATATAAATCAGCAAGTTGGTAATATCACCAAGAGCAAGCGCCACGGATCCACTCGAGTAACATAATAATCCTGCGCTGCGTTTTGATACATTCATTATACTGTACAAACCAGGGGCTGGCTCCCCTCCCCGCCCCCAAGTCTATGAAGCAAGGAACAAACAGACCCAAAGAAAGTCGCAATACCTCTCTATAAGGCCGTATCCGTAAAAGTCTGCGCCGGGCTCTCGTACTTGTAGAATAATGATGATGATGATAATCGTAATGAAATTATAATGATATAGTCGTGATATAATCATAAAAAAAGGCTCGCGCCTACGCAGTCTTCTTGGGAACCGCCTCGTACCGTCTCCTAGCTGCGACCAGCTTCTCATGTGGAATGGTAAACGCCGTGATGCCGAGGTAGCTGCAGATGCTGGTGACGACGAGGTAGGCCCACCGAAAGTAGACGGCGGCCGAGAAGACGAAAAAGGCCCAGAGGTAGGCGAGCTCGGCGCCGGGGCTGATGGGCGGGTAGCCGAAGCGGGGCAGGTTCGCCAGCACGGCGCCACCGACGAGCGGGGCCAGCATGACGGTCCAGTACGGGAACGGCTGGCGGGTCAGGTGGGCGAGTATCATCTTGGTGGTCATGCGGCCAAACACAAACGAGAGCGTCAGGCAGACGAGCATCAGGTGGTTGTCGCGCATGAGGTGCGTGTGCGGCGAGCCGAGCCAGGCCACGATGGCGCCCGTGTAGATGGTCATGGGCGTCCACTCGAGGAAGACGGGGAGCACGGCGAGGCCCTGGGCGCGGCGCGCCCTGGCGACGTTGAGCACGCAAAAGGGAATGTGGCCGACGATGAGGGCGCCGAGGATGAAGCACACCCAGAGGTCGCGCGCGCGCGCGTCGCCGAGCATCTCGTCGAGGCCAAAGACGAGGTACTCCCTCGGCACCACGTCCACGACCGGGTGCGACCAGAAGCCGGGGCCGCATATGCCCGAGACCACCATCATGGCGCAGGCGATGAGGATGCCTTCTGTCGGCCCGTTGAAGTAGCCGAGGTAGAGCGTGTGCGTGTGGTACGTCTCCCACGTCGAGAAGAACATGGGCAGGCACGGGATCAGAGCGGTGAGGGCGCCGGACCGCGACGCGCCGAGGCCGAGCGCGGCCGTCTCGAGCAGGCTGCCAAGCGTGCAGTTGAGCGAGTCGATGCCGTGGTCAAAGAGCTCGCCGAGGCCGCTCGACATGTTTGTGCGGCGCGCCTGCTTGCCGTCGAGATTGTCCATGGTCTGATACATGAAGAGGCCAAAGGCAAAGCTGTAATATAGCCACGAGGGACCCTGGACAAGAAGCACCGTCAGCCCGACTGCAGTCGAGAACAAGACACAACGAATCAGATACGTACCGGACCAACCAGATCCGGCATCACCAAGGCCACGAGCCCGACGTTTGCGAGCACAAACGCGAACCCAATCAGGGTCACCATGTTGGGCGCGAGCCACAGGGGCAGCAGCTCGACGCAGGCGTTCCACTAGGGGGTTGTTTTTGGTGTGTCAGCCCAAGACGATTTTTTGCGATCAGAAGAATGGGGGGGGTCGCGTACGTATGGCCGGAGGATGTAGTGCGTAACGGGAGATTTGTCGACGGCCGAATACTTGTAGGATTTCAGGTGAATGAGGGCATCGTCCGAGATGCACTCTGCAGCCGCGACCGTGCCTGCATCGTCTCGGGTGAGCATCGCGATTTGGGAGAAGAGCTTGGAGCGTACGTACTGCTTGGTGCCATTGTGTGGTGCTTGCTGTACGCCTTTCGTCGGGTCTACCCTCCGTTTCTCTCCCCCGAGGAATCAATCGAAAGTGGCGGTTCGTGGTGGTTGCTGTCGGGCTGATGGGTGTGTGGAGGAGGAGGAGGAAGAGAAAAGGTTACGTCGCGTGACCGTGGGGGAGCAGGACATGACAATAGATGGCAAGATAGGTAGCCGAAGGCGGTGAGAAGCAATCGGCCAGGTTGGAGGTGGGAGGTGAGTGAGGTGAGGTGGGAGGTGAGGGACGAGAGGTAAGTAGGAGGTTGAGTAAGGTGGGGAGGTGGGAAGGTGAGTGAGGTGAGGTGAGGTGGGAGGTGAGTAAGGTGAGGGGCTGGTCAATAATGACGTTGAAGGTTGTTGGTCCTTGTGGAAGAAAGAAAGAGTTGGTGGCGCTTCTGCAGGACGGACGAGATTTTGTGGCGTATTGTGGCGGCGGAGATTCTCCAACAAAGTTTTCCCCACCCACCGTGGACGTCGCACTGGAATCATTGCTGGAAGATTGGGGACAAGGGACCCTGGCCCTAATGCTACCCCTTGCCTAAAATTCTATCCTTGCCTACAATTCTATCGTTAGAGCTTATTAGATGATTAAGTGTAGTATTAAGTATCGCATTGCTATGGCCCGCCGTCCCCATGCTAACAAGGGCTTCTCCCATACCGTCCTCTGGAATTACGCCGGTGCGCGTCAGTTCGCAGCCGTATTAGATGACCATGTCTTGATGTGTTCCGTGCCATTATGCAACCATGCCGAACCCAAGCAGCAGACTTCCCACAAGGACGCCGAGACCAAAGCGCCGACCAGCGTCGAGGGCGGCGGCGCCGCTGCCGCCGTCGCCGCCGTTGCCGCTGTCGTCGTCGTCGGTGGCACCGTTGGGGCCGGTGAAGATGGCGTCACCGGTGGGCGAGGACGTCGGGCTGACGGTGGTGGCGGATGTTGTCGAGGAGACGTTGAGACGGGTCGGGTTCGTGGCGCCGCAGGGGTGGTCCTGGGCGCAGGCCGAGATGCAATCGTTGGCGTGGTCACCGCATTTCTTCTGGCACTGCTGCACCCACGCGGTGCAGGTCCAGTACGGCAGCGTGAGCGTGTACTCGGACATGTTGGGCTGCTGGTTGTTGCCGCAGAGGCAGCCGTAGCGGAGGGCGTCCTGGCGGGAGAGGGGAGTCAGCTTTGGTTTTGGGGGAGAGGGAGGGACCACATACGGGATCGCATGTGTTGACCAGGGTGGTGCCGGGCTCGACCTGCTGGCAGAGGATCGGGCATGTGCTCTTTTGGTCCTGGCACCACCATTCTGTTTGCATGTCAGAGTCAGCAAAGGGTTTCTGGGGCGGGCAAGGCCGGCGAGGAAGCCATACGTCGTGTGGTCTTGGGGACGGATTCGGGGTCGATGATGTAGTCGGCCGAGGCTAGCGAGACGAGGACCGCCGCTGTGGCGAGCACGATTGTCCTTGGAGAAGGCATTTGCTTTGTTTGTTATGTGTAGATGCAGCTGGGGGGGTCCAAGGTCCAAGGCCCAAGGCGTGTGTGTGTTGTGTAAATGTGCTATTATTATTCTTATGCAGCGGGTCAGTAACAAGAACCGGGAGAGAGGGCAAGAGGAGAGCTGAGGGCGAGATGGGAGCCAGCAGCTCCCGAGCCGTGCCTCACGACTCCCGAACGTCCCACAAGCACCGATCGAGAAAAGGCCACTCACATGTTATGTTGTACGCAGATGTGGGGGGACACAGGCACGACGAAAAGGACAGGACAATGAGAACATTAAAAGACGGATAAAGGAGGGAGAGGAGAGAGAGGAGAGAGAAAAGGGAATGGACGTCAAGGCCATAGATAATACTTTTGCAAGGCCCACCCGGCACCTTGCAGTCGACCGATTCGCCGCCCCAGGTTTGCCTGTACGGATCCAGCCTTCCTGGTGCTGGGAACCATGGGCCAGAGCAGACCCAAGAGAGGCCCCTGGGCGCCCCCGCCCAGGCTTGAGGAGCAGCGCTTCCTCTCGTGCCGGCATCTCCTGCGGGTGGCGTGAGCGCGTTATCGTGTTGTGGTGTGTGGTGTGGTGTGTGTGGTTGTGTTTGTGGTGCGTGTGCAGTTTGTTTGTTTGCTTGTTAGCTGTGGTGCGAATTTTGCACTTTTCATATGGCAGTTAAGGTTAGCGTCCGGAGCGGTGGTCCATTCCGACTTGGGATTAGTATCGCTACTAGTCTATTTAAGAGATTTAAGAGGTGGCAGCTCGTGTTGACTAATAATGTAACCCCCAGTGGTTGCTTCTTCCTCTCCTTCCATCATCACGAGGTTTCCTGCAGTTTTGCTGTCTTGACGATTGGCTGATTCACTTCCCCACTCGCAAAAAAAGAATATTTTTACCAACCAAACGATACAATAGCGCCAACAACAAACATCGCGTACCCGATTCTGATCAACACGACACGGCTGGTCTTGTCGTAGCTCCCTGACAGGCACGGCAACAGAGCCGCAACCAAGTCTATGGATGACGGGATCCAGCCCCCGGATTCCCCACCCGTCTTGCGCCGCCAATGGCCAAGCGGCCCAAGAGGCAACTGGAGAGAGGCGGCCAAAGAGTCATCGTTCACTTAATTGAAGAACCTAACAGAGCATCAGCTCCAACAAACCGCCCTGGTCCGTCAACGCTGCCATCAATCAGCCATCCATCCCTCAACTACGTCCCTCGTCAGCCCCCTCGAAAAGTCGGTGCCGGCATCGACGATCCTGACGCTGACGGACCACGTGGCCGAGTCGAATACCGTCGCCACCTTGATGAAACCGTCCACCGGCCTGGCAAAGTAGTCGCTCGACCCGCCCGGCTGGTTCGTGTGGAATGTGGTCTTGGCCTTGGTGTCGCCCGGCATGAGCACCTCGTAAATGTCGAACTCGCCGCATCCCGTCTCCCAGCACGAGCACGAGTCGTACTGCGCCGTGCGCGCGATGCGGCCGTTGAGCGCCCAGATGGCCGGCATGTCGCCGTTGAAGCCCCGGTTGCCGTCAAGAGGCATGCTGAACTCAAAGAGGAAGATTTTGTCGGCACCCTCGAAGCCCTCTGCACACGCGCGGGTGAGAAAACGCCCGACAAGAAACCCCACGGGGAGAACATACTGAAGGCAACGTCTGGAGCACGCGAGTAGCCGCAGCTGTCGTCGCACTTTTGGTCCGAGTAAATGGCAAACTCGGCGTCCGAGGGAAGAAGCATGTCCTTGAGGCACTGGGGGGATGCCGCCGCGCCGGTGCCGTCGGCGTCGAGATATGCAAGAGACAAGCCATAGGTCCTGCGACGGGTAAGAACATGGGAAGAATACGAAACACGAAACAGGAACAGGAACAGGAACAGGAACAGGGAACTCACGTGTCAAACACACCTGACCCTCCGCCGCCGTAGTTGCCCAGGAACGTCAGACCATCGCAGGTGCCCTTCTCGGAATTGTAAAACGCCACACGCTCGTAGCCGCCCACTGCCGGCGCCGGTGCCGGCGACTGGCGGGGCGTGTCGCTGCTGCTGCTGTCGTTTGGAGTGGCGGGAGGAGTGACGGCTTCGGCGGTAGGCTGTGCCAAGGCGGCTGCGCTGGTTTCTCCTTGGCCCTCGGGCTGGGGGCCGGGTGTTTTGTTCGGATCATAGTTGTTGATCCACGAGACGACGTCGCCGTTGATGGTGGCCGTGACCCAGACCTCGGCGCCGTTGGACTGGGCGCGGGCGTGGCGGCGGGCATGGACATGCTTCGCAGAGCCGCTGTCGCGCTTTCTGGTGGGAGCGGGAGCGGGAGCGTACACGGCAACTTGCCTGAGCTTGAGCGGCCCACGAAAGTGCAGCGAGAGCTGGGAGTCTGTGGGTCAGTATTTTATTTTATTTTATTCTTCTTCTTTTTTTCCTTCTTTTTCTTTGATTCATATGGACACCATGACTTACTCCCTCGTCGAGAGGAGCCAGCGGCCCCGAGTACGCAACGTCCTGGCTATCGCATGTCCTGTCCGCGCCCATGGCCGTAACGGCCGAATACACCCCGGAGCTCCCGACGTCGGTATACTTGATGTGCGAGACGGCGCCGCACCACCAGTTGCCCTTTTCCTGGTACGCATTTCCGGAGCACTGCTGCGTCAGCGCACGCGTGACGGCAGCTGAGCCGAGAACGAGTGCCGCAATGGACGCCTTCATCGTGGCTGCTTGCGTTTTGTTCTCTTGTTTTTGTCCTCTCTCTCTCTCTCTCTCTCTTGTTGTTCTGACGCGCAGGTTGAGATCTCAGTGTATCTGAACTCTTCAAGTGCTGCAACAGCAAAGAATGGTGGGCAGTAATAAGGAAGGGGTGGAGGGAGGAAGGGAGAGAGGGAGGGAGAACGAAGCCGTGGCCGCGTGGAGCGGCAATGGAATGCGAGCCGATTACTTGGTGGCTTGGGGTGCCCTTTATCAGGTGCTGGAGACATTGGTCAGGAGCCAAAGAAACTGCGACGCGTGCGGAGCAATGGCTGGGCGCACAGTCAAAGAAGCAACCCATGCCAAGGTCAAAGGAACGGACTGCACTGCGATTATGTGTGGTGAGAAAGGACATGGCGATTATACAAGATGCGAAAGTGACGTCTTGGAGGAACCCATCCACAAGCTGGGATGGACAAGCACACGAGGACAGAGATGCTGACCAGCTGGTACAATGTTTGATATCATTGAGTGCATCGCCGTCAGCCGATTTTCCAAGGGCGTGGCATGTTTGTGTTTGTGTCTTGGGCATCCCTGTCTTGCGAGATATCCCTGGTAGGAGAGCTCATTTCAAGACACACGGACACGTGCCGTGTATCTGTGATCTGTGATTTGTGATCTGTATTCTGTCTTCTGTAATCTGTAGTCTTGTAATCCATAAAACACATTTCGAGAAAGAAAAGGCATACAATCCTGGCTTGGTGAGGTTATACTCAGGGTGCAGCTCCTATGGCTCCTACCACTTCAAGGTCTTTGATCTGAACTGGTCGGCCATTTTCTCTTCCTCTTATTCTTTTTTCTTTTTCTTGACTTACAGTCCTCTACCCATTGACGCGCTTCCACACCGGCGCATGGCCTGCCGACGTTTTTCGATTGAAGATATCTTCATGTCTGCACGTGACCGCTCACGTGTTATGTAGGCCGAAAACGATCTGATAATTTACGAGGTCTACGTTTCAAACACTTCCTGTGTGATGAGGATATTTATTATCTATTCTTACTGGCCGTATCCTTAACAAGCTGGGTTGGTTATCGAGTCCAGGCTAAATGCAAGTAGCAGATACGCCCTACTGGAAAGAGGAAATAAAATTTTCCATAATTTTTAAATAAATTTTTAAATCCTCAAACTCTCCCAACTCGAACCTTCCAGGCCCCACCTTTTCCCCCGTCATCTCTCTCCCCCCAAAATGTCCGATTTCCGCCCTCCCACGCTCTCCCCCCCCTCCTCCTCCGACCCCCAGGGCATCTTGGACGCGTTCGCCGCCGGCGCACCCCTCTCGTCCCACCCCGTCGTCTCCGCCGACCATGCCGGACCGCGACCAATCGCCCGAGTACCTCCCGCCGGCGCCGCCCAACAGCCCGGTGCTGCGCCCGGCAGCGACGACGACGACGGAGCAAAACAGCTAAAGCTCAAGCTCCGCGCCGCCACGCGCCACTTCCCCGACTTCCCCATCAAGGGCATCGACTTTGTCGACATCATGCCGCTGTTTGCGTCGCCCGCCACGCACGAGGCCCTGCTCGACGCCCTCGTCCTCCAGGCGCACGGCGTCGCCGCCGCGCACGCCCGCGCTGCGGGGGCTGACGAGGGCCTCAGGCCCGACGTCATTGTCGGCCTGGATGCGCGCGGCTTCCTGTTTGGGCCTGGGCTCGCGCTGCGGCTCGGCGTCGGCTTCGCCCCCGTGCGCAAGAAGGGCAAGCTCCCCGGCCCGTGCGTCACGGCTGCCTACGAGAAGGAGTACGGCACCGATCTGTTCCAGATGCAGGCCGACGGCGTGAGGAAGAGGCAAAAGGTGCTGATTGTCGATGATATCATTGCTACCGGTGAGTTTGGGTGCTCGTTGACTGGCCCTGCTCTGCTCGCTCATTGGCTGGACGCTGACAAGTATTCAACAACCACAGGCGGCTCGGCCAAGGCGGCCGCTGATCTGGTTGAGCAGCTTGGCGGCGAGATCCTCGGATACCTCTTTATCCTCGAGATTCCCGGGCTCAACGGCCGTGAGAAGCTGGGCAATGTGCCCATTTCGATTCTCCTCGAGGATGCCTAGAACGAGCGAAAGAAGAAAATAAAAAAAAGGCAAAGGACCTCAATGGGCTACGAAAATACACGCGCCTGCGCCCTTGCCTGTACTGGAAGGGCGGCTTCTTTTGGACGAACCGCTCGAAGGAATAGTAGCCGGCTCGCTCTGCGTTGATTGGGTTGGGTCACAATAGCAAAGGCTGCCTTTGATAACGCGCCTTTGATAATGCTCATACACTTGCCAAGGGGCACTTCCTCATATACTTGATGCTACGCC
Source organism: Tympanopsis confertula (assembly GCA_026745395.1). Lineage (NCBI taxonomy): Eukaryota > Fungi > Ascomycota > Sordariomycetes > Coronophorales > Scortechiniaceae > Tympanopsis > Tympanopsis confertula. The sequence continues at coordinate 12,447 of JAOYNU010068753.1, read as the reverse complement.
GTATCACATGCCTGGAAATGACCAAAGAAATGCCGAGAAGCTCTGAATTATAAGAAGTTGATTATAAGTAGGACGTGCCCCGGAGGAGCACTTGTCAGACGGGGGATATACCGAAACGAAGGTAGGCTAGGGCTTTCTGTTACAAAAAAGATACAAGTCGTCCATGTCGTTTTCTTACCCATGCCTGGCCTGCCAATGTGATGAGGAAGAGGGGAAAGAAGAATGAAGATATAAAAGCAAAACCAGAACAAATCCTAGCCGTGGGTATACTGCACCAGCCCCCGGAACGCCATTTCAAGCAACCGTTTCCCGATACATAAGGGAAGATGAAGGGAAAATACAAAAAAGAATACAAAATAGAACGAAAATAAAGAAAATAAGAAAAACAGGGGGGAATAAAAAACTATAGTACACCGTCCATCATGCTATTACACATCATTGCTTTATCACGCTCATGGTGCCGATGGCGACCTTCTCGCAGGAGCTCCAGCTCCGCCTCATGTCCATGGCGCCGAGATCGCCGTCCTCCTCGTCGATGGGGTCTGCCTCGATGCGTCTGCCCGGCCGCTCCGACATGTCGCTGAATGTGCGTTGGAGCGGCACGTCAAAATGCTCGGGCGGGTGGGGGGAGGCGGTCTCGTCTGCAACATGGACGGCACCGCCGCGCCGGCGCGCATACCGGGACCACGCGAACCAGCCCAGCCCGAGAAGCAGAGCGAGCCCAAAGATGGCGCCGAGGGTGGCGCCGACGATGACGCCGGCGCCAGCGGCAGCGCTGGGCTCCGGGTCGGGCAGGACGGCCGCCACCACGGGCCGGAGGGTGCCGCCAAACGGCGCCGGCGACGACGGCGCCACGCCGGGCCTGCCATAGTCGCGCGCCTTGGCGAGGTAGCCGTCCAGGGTCTGCTCGAGCGACGGGTTGAGCACGCCGACCTGGCCGCCAACGGCGCAGTCGCTGTCATTGGGGGAGTAGAAGAAGAGCGGCTCGGCCAGGTCGGCGAGCGTGCGCTCGACGGCAAACGTGTCGCCTTTGCGGAGGACGCCCGAGTAGAAGCTGCCGTTGCCGGAGCTGGGCCGGCAGGGCTCGTTGTACGTTGATGACGCGACGCTGACGCCGTCGGCCGAGGCCACAAACAGCTGGGTGTAGCCCGTCTGGGGGGAGAAGGTGTCTGGGGCGAAGCCGGCCGAGGAGATGGTGGAGTACAAGTCGGTTTCGATGGACGATTCGGCCAGGCTGACCTCGGGGGAGGTCACTTGGCGACGGATGCGCGCTGGGAGACGCATGATGACGGGAGAAGGAAGGGCGGTATAGTGGTATAGTGAGTGGTGGAGTGGATTTGAATGGCCCTGCAAGGTTCCAGCCGTGATATCGATTTGTTTGTGTGCGTAAAGAGAGCGCGAAATAATTAAAAGGAGTGTTGTTCCGATCGTCTCTGACGATACCAAGAAGAAAATGATATGAGAAGAAAGGAAAAAAAAAAAGAAAAGACAGGAAAAAAGAGATTTCGAATGGTGAAGCTGATGATGGATTGTCTCTCTCCCCTCCCTTGACGATAAAACTCCAAATGGGCAGCGGCGATTCCTTATACCCATCTCCCTTGGGCTCGATCCATCCGTTGCCCGTCTCGCGCTTCCCTTTGGCGAGTGGAGCTGTGCCGTCGGAAAAAGCGGGCAAGCTGGATGGCGGAAGGCAGGTCTGTCCAAGTTGGTCGCAGGAAGCGTGAGGGCGCTTGCGTCGGCTGTTGACGCCATTTGGGGATCGTGCTGGGAGCGCTGGCTCAGAGCGAGGTTGGATGGCAGGGTGGTGGTCGGGAACCGGGCTGGGCCGGGGCCGGGGCCGGGGCCGAGGCCGGGTCGGGTCGGGGTCGGCTGACTAAGGATTCCTATAGGTGAGATGGGATGGAATGGGCCGGCGGCGCAGGACCGCATTTGGCGACAGCTCTTATTCTGGAATATACAAATAAATCTCTTTCTTCCCGCCCGTCCGGTTCGGCCTGTCTGCGCCACCCAAAGAGATGGATGGGATAGCAGGATTCGCGCGCTTAGCGGGCAATCCTCCAGCGCGCCAAGCCATGATATAGCCAAAAGTGATTTATAGCAACATTGCCTGGTACCAGCAGTCCAGCACTGCCTGGCACTAACTGCCTCTAGACGCCGTCCGCATTGCTCGGCCTGTGCTCGCGTCAAAACATCAAAACACAGTCACAGTGTTGACGTACTGGTTGCGCAGCACCTCAAACACAAGCCCCGGGAACCCGTACAGCGTCGTGGTGTCGTCCTTGAGCCCCGTGTCGCGCTTCCTGTCGGCGCGCGCCCTGCTGTCCTCGATGCTCTCCTCCCAGCCGCCCAGGAACTCGCAGCTGCTGCTCGGGCTGTCGCCCCATCCGCGGTTCAGCACCATGCCGCGCTGCCTCTGCAGGGAGCCGTCCCTGCTGGCGTCGGGGAACCACACCTGCGTGAGCCGCTCCTCCGTCTCGGGGAACCTGGTCTCCGAGTCGGCCCCGCCCACCGCGTCAAGGTACGCAATCTCCCAGCGGGTGCGCCGGTGCCGGTTGAACTCGTACGAGCCCGGCACGTTGCCGTGCAGGACCATCTTGGTGGCCACCTGGCGGTCGGGGCCGTCCATCCTGATGGCCGGCTGCGTCGACGGCGGCGTTGTTGTTGCAGTTGCAGTTGTCGCAGTTGCAGTTGTCGCAGTTGTAGTTGCTGTAGTTGCTGTAGTAGTGGTTGTGGTTGCTGTTGCGGCGCCAGGCACGTTTGGGGGAGGCCTCGACGGCGCCGTGGGCGGGGATACCAGAACATCGAACCCCAGGTGGAAGTAGTTGTAGAAGCACTCCCCCGAGAGCGTCTCGGAGTCGTCGTCGGGATTGTCCGAGTCGGAGCCGTCATCGGAAACGTCGGGCATCGACGACTGGTCCGTGTCGGTGAGGTCGTCTGGCCGGCCAATCTCCGAGGGGCTGGGCCGTGACGGGCGCGAGCTGCTCGCGGTGCGGGTCCTGTGGATCACCATGCGCTGGTCGCTCTTGTTGTAGATGGCGTTTGGCGGGCCCAGCTCCGCCACCAGTTGCTGAGGGGTGGTCTCGCCGAGCGTGATCCACAGCGACGAGCTCGTCCACTTTCTGAACAGCTGCACCCTGCCGCCGCCGTGGATGCGGACCAGCGAGATCTCGTCCGGACACGTGTCCTTGCCCTTGGCCAGGACGGGCGAGGCCTTGATGCTGGGCAGCACCTCGGTCCAGAGGGTGTCGCGCGCCGCCGCCCACGAGTCGCCGCTGAAGACGGCCATGGACGTTGCCGTGGCGTCGACGCCGGGGCTGGACAGCAGCGTCACCACGTCCTTGTCGGGCGAGTAGGCCGCCGCAGGGAGGTTGAAGGTGAAGGCAACGCCGGGATACGACAGCACGTAGACGCCGACATCCTTGCTCGTGCTGGTGCCCGGGTCTGGGGCTATGTACTCGCCCGCGTACGTCGGGCCCAGGAGCCTGTTGTAAATGTGCCGAAACGTCGGGCCGGAGGACGACTCGCCCGCGAGCGGCGACGGCGACGAGGCGCCGTGGAGGCTGGCACCGTTTGCGCCGCCGCCGGGAGGACGCACGACGTCGCGGTCCTTGAAGGTGACGTGGTTGCGGGTGAAATCAACCACCTCGATGAGGCGGAGGCGCTGCTCGGGGCCGTCGAAGCGGATGCGGATGCCGTTTGCGGCCAGGTTGACGGTGACGGCGTCGTCGACAGGCCGGTCGGGCGAGTACATGAGCTCGAGCTCGGGGAACCTCTGGGGCTCGGCCTTGAGCCGCGTGAGCACATCGTGGAGCGAGGCGCCCAGCAGGAAAAACCCAAGACCGCGGTTGGGATGCAGCTGGGCCGAGAAGAGGGAGGACGGTGCCAGGGACGCTGGTGTCGAGGCCATGGGACAATTTGCTGTGTTGGATTCGATACGTGATGTTTGTGTGTTGTGGCCAGGAGGTTGCGGCCAGCGCTGCGAGCTTCTGAGTCATCACGCGATCATGATGACGATGACGATCACGATGACGATCACGAGCCTTCACGTTCACCTGCGGTTGTCACCGCCGGTGTGGTTCGGTGAGGATCACCACGGTCTAAACCCCAACAGGAAGGTGGGGCTAGACTCGTCATTTCAGCTGTCTGCCAATTGGTAATAGCTGCTCGATCAAAAAGAAAGAAAAAAAAAAAAGCAGAAGCAGAAAAAGTGTCTCCAGCATCGCAGTCATGGACATTCTCAAGATCCTCTTGCGCGGCACAAAGCTCAAAAAGAACACGGGCGGGGGCGCGCCCGCCCTTCCTTCTGCCGGCGCAAAGGTGAACCCGCAGTTGTTCCACGAGCCCGCCGCCCCGCCTCGAGGACAGAAGCGCAAGCTCGACGGCCTGCACGACGCAGCCGACGCTTGGTCGTCCTCGGACGAGCTGCCCGAGGTTGACTTCTTCGCGCCCAAAAACGAGCTGGCGGCTGCGCCCGCCAAGAAGAGGGATGAAAAGAAGGCCCAGATCGAGGACGGCCAGGTGTCGCGGCAACTCGGCGTCGAGGAGTGTCGTCAGCTTCTCAGATCACACCGCCTCAAGCTGACGCTGCTATCGAGCCCGGAGCCGGAGCTGAAGCCCCTACCGACACGGACCGAGGAGCCGAAAAAGTCCAAGAAACGCAGAAAACAGGCTCCTCCTCCGCCAGAGAGGGAATCCAAGAAACACAGCCAGCTCACGCCCCAGCCCCTCAGGTCCTTCGCCGAGCTGCGCACCGCGTACCGCATCTCCTTGCGCCTCGCCGAGAACCTACGGAACCAGAGCTACCTCGTGCCGACCGAGGTGCAAATGGCGAGCTTGCCGTTGCTTCTGAACCCGAGCGAGGCGCTGGTGTACGCGGACGAGGCGATAAGAAAGCACGCGCGAGAGCGCGGCGGAGTGGATTTTCTGGCCGTGGCCCCCACGGGGAGCGGCAAGACTGTCAGTTTTCTGGTCCCGGCCATCAATACGGTGCTGAAGGAGAGGGCGGCGGCCCGAGAGCAGGGCAGCAGCAGACGCCATGTTCTCACGGCGGTGGTGGTTGCGCCGACGCGGGAGCTGGCTTCTCAGATCGCCAACGAGGGCCGCAAGATTGCACTCGGCACGGGCGTCAAGATTGCTGCCATGAAGAAGGGGATGAGGTTGGCTGCTCAAGAGGGGGGGGAAGATAAAGAGGAGGAGGAGGAGGAGGAGGAGGAGGAAGATAAAGAAGAAGAGGAGGAGGAGGAGGAGGAGGAGGAGGAGGAAGATAAAGAAGAGGAGGAGGAGGAGGAAGAAGAGGAGGAGGAAGAAGAGGAGGAGGAGGAAGAAGAAGAGGAGGAGCACATCACCAGAAACGCGAAACAAAAAAACCAGAAATGGGGCCCGGTAGCGAAAGCCGACATCATCGTCACCACCCCCATGCTGCTGCTCAACTTCCTCACATCCGGCCCCAAAACCACCCCGAAAACTCTCCCGACAGTCACATCTCTTGTCCTCGACGAGGCCGACGTCCTGCTCGACCCTCTCTTCCGCGAGCAGACGCTCGGCATCTGGACGGCGTGCACGAACCCCAGCCTGCGCACCAGCCTCTGGTCGGCCACCATGGCGTCGAATCTCGAAACGCTCATCACCGCCAGACTTGCTGCCCGGCCGTCCCCCGCGCCCTTTGTCCGTTTGGTGGTCGGCCTCAAGGACACGGCAGTCCCCAACATCACGCACAAGCTCATCTACACCGCCAGCGAGCACGGCAAGCTACTCGCGATCCGCCAGCTCCTGCACCCGTCGAGCGCGTCCGACGCGCCGCTGCGCCCGCCGTTCCTGGTCTTTACGCAGACCATCCAACGCGCGGCCTCGCTGCACGAGGAGCTCAAGTACGACATCCCGCCCGAGGCGGGCGGGCCGGCGCGCATCGCCGCCCTGCACTCGGGCCTCTCGGACGGGCTGAGAGCCGCCATCATGCGCAAGTTCCGCGCCGGCGAGATCTGGGTTCTCGTCACAACCGACGTGCTTGCCCGCGGCGTCGACTTTGCCGGCGTCAACGGCGTCGTCAACTACGATGTTCCCGGGTCGGCTGCCGCCTACGTCCACCGCGCGGGGAGAACCGGCCGCGCAGGCCGCGAGGGTGGAGTCGCCGTCACGCTCTACACAAAGGAGGACATTCCGTTTGTCAAGAGCGTGGCCAACGTGATTGCCGCCAGTGAAAAACAGGCCGGTGGCGGAGGTGGTGGCAGTCTGCACAAGTGGCTGTTGGATGCGCTCCCAGACGTCAGCAGGGAGGACCGCAGGATGCTCAGGGAGAGGGGCGTAGAGTCGCGCAGGTCGGGCGTCAAGGGGGCGCAGATCACGAGCAAGAGCGGGTGGGATCGGCGAAGGGAGGATAACAGGAAGGGAGCGGCGGCTGCGAGCAAGCGGAGAAAGCAAGCCGGCGCTGATGCCGAGTGGGACGGATTCGAAGACTCGGATTGAGGCAGAAAGCATCATCTTGGGCGTGCTATTCCCAAAAGGCAATACGAGTATAATTGATTTGTATTATTCAAACATGAATGTATGTTGCCCGCTCCCTGGCAAGATTGTCATTAACCTCCTATGGCAACACTTCTCAAAAAGACATGCAACCCCCTCCTTGGCAGGATTGTCCTCCTTTTTCTCCAACAGTCCTACAGCGTGGTGGTCCATCCCAGCCACAGCGCAGAGACCAAGCATGCCACACGCGCGGCAGAGCTCGGCTGGCTCCTCCGTTCCGAGGCACTCGGGGGATCGCACGTCGCCGTCAGACGAAACTGGGTGCACGTTTTGCCGTCCGGGCAGGATTTGGGAGAATTCCACTCGCCGAAGCCGTTGCAGTACGAGTATCGCGTCTCGTCCACGCACTTCCACGAGCCGGTGAAGCAGGTGCTGGAGTCGTTGGTGTCCGCGTCGTCTTGGGCGTGGACCGTGGCCAGTATCGAAACGGCAATCAGGAGGAGCATGGCGGGTAAGAATTTCATGGCGGCGGCGGCGACGACCACTGGACTGAACTGGACTGGACTGGACGGTTTGCAATCACAGCTGGGTGAGGTGAGGAATCACCGAGTTGTTCTGGAGGATGAAAGTGGACGGTAGGCGGGACAACATCTTGAAGTTGCTGATTCAAAATCCCCAATCGAGGCGACTGCTGAGCAAAAGAGGCTGTGAGCGTCGAGACCAGGTCGGGGACCCGCCGTCCTTGGGCGCGAAAAACCACTCTCTTGTCTCTTTTCAGTCGCACGGCTGGCCTCTCGATCGGCCCTCGAAATGAAGCTGGCCTCACTGACAAAGGTTGATAATGATCGAGACGTCACGTGATGCTATCAGAATTGATGAGTCATCAAAGTGTGTTCGTCGTGGTCACGTGATATCGTCAAAACTGATGAGTCATCAGACGCTCATCATGATCCCGTTATTATTATTATCATTATTATCATTGCTATATCTACAGCACTAAACCGACTTCGCCTCACCGACAGGCTTCTCCAGCCCCGTCTTGTGCTCCTTGTGCTCCTTACTCAGGGTGTGCTGCCGCACGCCGAGCGCGCACGCAATGCACAGGCCCGCCATCACCGTGTACAGGATGAACATGTCCCTCAGACTCGCCCAGAAGACGGCCTTGACCACGTCGCCCACCGTCCCCGTCAGAGCTGCCACCGTCTCCACGTTGGCGGCGGCGTTGGCGCCGCTCAGCCTGTCGACGAGGCCGTCGTGGCCCGGCCCGAGCTGCTCGCGGAGCGAGTCGGCGCGGTCCTGCATGCCGTTGGAGAAGACCACGCCGCCGACCACCACCGAGACTGCCGTGGCCAGCTGGCGCATGAACCCCATGATGGAGGTCGTGGTGGCGATGTCGCGGGGCTGCACGCGCGAGTGCAGCGCGATCAGCGGCGACTGGAAGTTGCACCCGACGCCGATGCCGGCCACCAGCTCGAACAGGACCAGCTTGGCCAGCTGGCGGTGCGACGAGAGATCCAGCAGCAGGCCGAAGCCGAGCGTGGAGATGGCGGCCCCGGCCACCATGAGCATCTTGTAGTTGCCCGTCTTTTGGATCACGACGCCGCCGGCGATGGATACCAGGGACAGCCCGAGCACGTACGGCAGCAGGTACACGCCCGACATGAGCGCGTCGACGCCGAGGACGGCCTGGAAGTAGAGCGGCAGCCAGTAGCTGCCGGCTATAAAGGTGAAGCCGTGCGCAAACACAAACGCGAGCGCCGCCACGTTTGACCTGCTGCGGAACAGGCGCGCGGGCATGACGGGGTGCTCCGGCACCAGGGCCTCGTACACGCCAAAGAGCGCGATGGTGGCGGCGCCAAAGACGACGAGGCAGACGACGGTCGGCGACGACCACGGATACGTCACGCCGCCAAACTCGAGGCCGAGCAGGAGCATCAGCGTGCCGCCAATGACGAGCAGACTGCCCAGCCAGTCGATGGCCCTGAGCCCCTGCGCCAGCGGCGTGCGCGGGTTGTGCAGCCGCAGCACCAGCAGGAGGATCAGGAAGGCGGCGCCAGAGACGGGCAGGTTGATGTAGAAGCACCAGCGCCACGTGGCCTTGGACGTGAAGGCGCCGCCGACGACGGGGCCGACGGCGCCGGCTATGGCCCAGGCGCAGCCAAAGATGCCGTAGTACAGGCCCCGCGAGCGCACCGAGAACAGGTCGCCGATGCAGATGTTGGCCAGCACAATGACGCCGCCGCCGCCGAGGCCCTGCACGGCGCGGCCTGCCAGTATCGTGGCCACGTTGTGGGAAAGCCCGCACACGAGCGAGCCCACCCAGAACACGCCCACCGCGGCCAGGAGCACGGGCTTCCTCCCAAAGATGTCCGAGATCTTGCCCCACGTCGGCGCAAAGGCCGCGTTCGCCAGCATGTAGGCCGTCCCGACGAACACGTAGAGCGTCGTCGAGTCGAACTCGGCCGAGATGGCGGGCGTGGCGGTGGTGATGATGGTCATGTCGAGCGCCGCGAGGAAGACGGCGATGCAGAGCGCGCCGACGATGCTGGCCGTTTCGAGCGCCGTGCGCTTGGCCTCGGGGGCGTCATCGTCCGCAGCGAGTTGCTGCTGCTGCTGCTGCTGCTGCGTGTCTTGTGTCTGAGCGGGCTTCTCGTCGGCAGCGGCCGACTGCGACGGGGATATCGACGATCCCATGCGACCTGTGGCTTTTCTTTGATTTGACTGGAGAGTAAAAATGCCAGTCAACCAAGCAAACCAGCGTGCGGTGCAGCAATGGTATTAAAAGTCGGGGAGGACGAGGACGAGGACGAGGACGAGCACTCCCTTTTCGAGGAAAAAGAAAAATACGTCCATGTCGATCGATAGATACACATCGTTCGATAACTCGACCGCTAGTTGGTGGGACCAGGGCATGTTTCTTAGGGATAAATGAATACCCACGATCGCCAGCATGCAATCGAGGGGCGCCAATCTATCACATGCTCATGCTCCCAGCCAGGCCAATCGCAGGCCTTGGAAAGAGTGGTGATCAGAGCATGACAGACCCTTTCGATAAGTAACGTTTTGCTCCGGTTACCATGACCCCGCTGGCATCATCGACCCAGATTGCACCCTGGATTACACCTGGAGTTCTATACTGTCGCAGCCAAGTAGTCCCTGCTCCTGGAAAGAGGCGCCACCACCCGTTTCAACATGGCCGTCCGCCATCCATCTGGCGGCACGCTACGGTTCCCCCCAAGACACCAGGCCACCGCGTCGGCATAGTCGGCGCCTGCTTCGGCCTCGACCTGGCACTGCCAGTCTCTGGCCGCCACAACATCGTATACGACGCCTTCTTCGGGCGTGCGTCCATCCGGCCACGCCTTGCGGCACGGGTGTGTCCCAATAACACACCCGAAGCATAGCTCAAGGAGGACGATGCCAAGTTGATCGAGGCAGTCGGGGATTCTGGGCGGACCGGCGCCGGTGGCAACTGCGAGCTTTCCAATGATTTGTGGCCTGCTGATGCTGACTCCATCGTCAGAGAAGCAAATGTCGGCCGATGTGAACCAAGTCGGCATCCAGGGGGAATCTATGAGCTGCAAAAACGAGGATGCCATGATGAGTGCGAGGGAGTAACGCTCCCTTCGACTTGGCCGCGGAAAGGCTTCGCCGCCAAGAATCTGATTGAGCGTGACGGACGTGAAACGATCTGTGCTCTGGCTGGACAGCGCATACACGTAGTAGCGGCAGTCGTCATTGGCGAGGTACCCGCAGCAGCTATCTCGGGGCTTTGCCTTTGCTTGCTGAAGAGACGTACAGATGCTGGTTATCGGGCTGCTGGTGTCGATGCACTCCAGCTTTTTGAGCGTGAGAGATGGTGGGTGCCTGTGAGCATGCACGTGTCACTGCCACTGCGTTCCCCATTCTCGCCCTCGCTCTCTGGATACTCACTGTACCAGCTCAGTCTGGGTACCTGACCTGACATTCTGCCCTCGAAAGGCGAATTGTTGAGACTGATCCTGTCGGTGGTTGGGGATGTGGATGGGGAGACTCTCCGCCACGGACGGATTACCATCACCTTCGGATATTCTCGTTTCCTGAACGTCCCAATGCGACGACATCGAGGCCGTAAACATGACCTGGAAATCGGGCTTCTTGCTCGTGGGATGCTGAAGCACCAGTCTGGTCTCGTGCTGATGGTCTTGGCAGTTCCACGCTGATGACAGTGCTTTGAACATCCTCCCTGCCTGGACGAAGAAGCTGCACAGTGCCTTGTCTGTTTCAGTGACCCTGGACGTGATCGCCCGCTGCTGAACCAAACGCGTATACTGGTCGCTTGAGCTGAGAAGCTTCTCGAGTTTTCGTCTGAAATCGTCAAGCTTGCTGAACAGCTCAATGCGAACTGGCTCCTTCATGCAGAACTTGAACGTGTAGACGATGATGTCGCGGCTCTCCTTGCTCATCATGTATTTGACGCTTGCCATGTCCAAGGCGATAGATTTCTGGCTCACCCGCCATCAGTCCGAACGGGTCATACACGTCTGACAATAAGCACTTTGCCGCATCTGATACTTACGGGACAGCCCAGCTGTTTTAGGATGACTCCTGAATCCAACGCCAGCTCCTCGTTGATTTTGGCCAAAACCATTTCTATGCCCTTGATGTACTCAAAGTACAGCTCGTACGAGTCGGCAAGGCGATCTGTCAGGAGCCTCACAATGAGAGGGTCTCGCCAAAGTTGTCCGCCCGGGTGCGCAAGGAGTTTCTCGGCCTTATCGTCATCCAGTTCCAGGCATGAAAGAGGGGTCAGGTCTGGTGAGGAGAATGATCTTATTGACGTTTATTCTGGCATAGTGCAAGAGTGATGACCGAGTGTTCTTTCTCCTGCCTCCAAGACAGAGAGAGGGATCTGAATCACGTTGCTATAACATATTAAAAGCGGAGATGCAATGGATCGCCCAGAACGAGCAGAGACGCTCTCAGCAAGGTGCCATGGCCTACGACGACATTTTCTCGACTTGAGAGACCTGGCTGGTATGAACGGCGATGCATTGGCTTTGATACATGCACTGGATAACGCCATGGAACGGTTTCTGCTTTGGGCAGGGAATTCGGGCGCTTTTCATAGCCCAAGCAATGAGACATCGCTTGACTTTGGGTTGTCGCAGGACGAGGACGTTGAGCAGCATATCTGGCGACAGCTGGACGAGCTGCAGGAGGCGCTCCTCGATTGTGAGTTCCCTCTTACCTGTAACCATGCATACTTCCTTACCGTATCTACAACGCGGCTGTATCATGCTTGGGAATGGGCGAAGTGAGATACAGAGATATAGGCATTCGCTCATACGTACGCTAATCAAGAGACCAAGTGATGCAAATCACGTCAGGAAACCGGCCAAACAGAGATGTGACCGTTCAGCCACAAGATAGCAAGTCTATCGAACACGACCAAGATACCGAAATGGATGGAGGATCGTTGGATGAGGCCCATATGCTTCTTGATGTCATATGCGACTGCATCAGCTTCCTCTTCAGAATGGAGAGTCTCGTCAGAGAAGCTGTTGTACGAGACAGGTTCACGCACACACTTCCGTCTCCCACGACGAAGATCGATCACGTGCGGAACAGATATCCAAAGATCCAAAATCAGTGGTTGCTGTCACGACTAGCCAGAGCCATTATCACGGAAGACCAATACCATTATACGATATTCAAACTTGGCGGTTCAAGAATATGGAAGAAGGGGGGGGAGGGGGACGACGACGACGACGACGACGACACCTACGCCAAGTACTATGACGGTCTCGAATTACTACAATCAATCCATCCATTGCATCCATCGGACTATTCAACATTTTTGGGGGATTGGGCCTTCATATGCATTAACTGCCACGAAATGAATACTTTAAAAGTTGTGTCTTGCTTGAAGTGCGGTTACCAATTCCGATTTTTCAGGAGTAAGAGTCAACGGCGGTGCGTGTCAGCCTCTCCAGATATTTATATATA
>JAOYNU010068642.1:0-73762 GCA_026745395.1 Tympanopsis confertula | reverse complement strand
TGTGAAGTGCTTGTGGTTATGGTATGAGCGACGACTGGCTAACACGAGGGGCTGTGTGTGTGTGTGCTGTGCGTGTGCGTGTGTGCAGGAATGTCAATCAAAGGCCTGGACGGCTGGGCACAAGGGCGATTGCAAGGCGCTGAGGGCGATTGCAGAGATATGGCCACTCGTGGAAGCGCATGGATGATGCGTAACAGGATTGCCGGTTCTGAAACTGGCCTGTCCATGCGATGACGATCCAGCCCCCGATATTTCCAGGACTTTAGGCCTGCTCAGGCGCCCCCTATAGAATCTTGTGCATCGGTGACGTCGAATCAAGATGGCAAGCCTCAGCCCCACCACCAATGTCTTTCTTTGTTATATCAAGGCCGCCATGACGACAGCGACGACAACAGAGACGACGATGGCTTCAGAGATCAAAAAGGAGACCACTAAGCAAACAACACCACCGCCACGAGAAACAAACACGTTCGAACCCATGGCGACCACAAAGAATGCCAGCCAAACACCACAACAGCCAACCCCACCCCCCAAATCCACAGTCCCTGGTCGTCCCAGCACCGGCGACTTTGACGGCGAGGTCGCCACAGACGACCACATCCCCTCCCAGGAAACCCTTGGCAAGATCCAAGACTTTGTCGTGCTTGACAGGCACGGCAAGTCCCATGCCTTTAAGAGTCTGTACAGCGGCCGCAACGTGGCGAGGCGGGTGCTGGTCATATTCGTCCGCAACTTTTTCTGCGGAGTAAGTCTGTTGTTCTTTCCTGTTATTCTTTCCTGTTATTCTTTCCTGTTGTATTTCGTCCTTCTTCGTTCGTGCTAACCTTTGCAGAACTGCCAGGAATACCTGCGCTCTCTCTCCGAGTCCGTCACGCCCGAGATGCTCCTCGGCCTGCCCGTCAGCACCTTCATCGCCATTGTTGGGTGCGGCGACCCCGGCCTCATCGACATGTACGCCGCCGCCACGGCGTGCCCGTTTCCCATCTACACGGACCCGACGCGGTCCCTGTTCGACGGCCTCGGCATGATACGCACACTTGCAATGGGCGAACGGCCCGCCTACACGCGGCGGTCGCTGGTCAAGGTGATAACCGACGGCATCGTGCAGGGGCTCAAGCAGATCCCCAAGGGCCTGGCCACGCGTGCGGGCGACCAGAGGCAGGTCGGCGGCGAGTTCCTGTTTGAGCCCCTAACGGCCGCCGCGCCGCTGGTGGGCCCCGGGTTCGGCGAGGACAGGGCGGACCTGACGGACGAGGACGCCGAGGACGACGACGACGCCGTCGTGGAGGAGAAGCGCGTGACGTGGTGTCATCGCATGCGCTCGACAAGAGATCACGCAGAGATACCCGAGGTCATGGAGGTGCTGGGGCTGGACGGCCAGGGGAGACCCATCAAGGACAAGCACAGGTGGAGCCGAGCGCTGCAGACGCGCAAGGGAAAAGGCTCGTCCCTGGCCAAGGAGATGAGCGAGATGAGCGAGCGAGCGAGCCAGCGGAGCGGGCAGGGCCTCTAGGCAAGCGCTACATAATATTGGGTTATTTTTATTTTTATTTTTTTGGTGATATATATCCCACTCCATAATGTCATGGCTCTTCCGTCCGTCTAGTAGTCCTCGCCCCTGCTTATCACCTCCTTCACAGTGGGCCGGAGCAATATTGTCTACGCCGAGGGAGGCCGTCGGTCAGCCAGCCATCACAAGTCAAGATAGATAGACTGGGGCAATGTTACTTACGTGCTCGTATTGGGCCGTGTACGAGCCCTTTTTGTCGACCAGCGGCGGGTAGTCCTCGACAATGCCGGCCTGGACCAAGGCATTCAACTGGGGTGATTGTTAGCGCAGAGCAGAGAGCAGAGAGAGCACAACGCACCCCCAGCAGGTACTTCTCCTGGCCTATGCGGTCCAGGTAGCGGCGGCAAAACGGCAGGGTGCCAAAGTTCTTGTTGATGACGCCCAGCAGCGACTTGGCGGAGCTCACGCGCAGCGGCACCTTGGGCGGGTCGGCAACCTTTGCGTAGTGCGACACCTCGCCGTCGTTGTGGACGTAGCCGTTGCCGGTGCTGCCAAAGGTCTCGATGGCAAAGACGTCGCCCTCCTCCATCTTGGTCTGGTCGCTGCTCTTGACGATGGGCACGCTCTTGGTGCCGTGGATGCTGTAGGGCAGGATGGTGTGGCCGCACAGGTTGCGGATGGAGCGGACCGGGTGGGTGGTGGTCGGGGTGATCTCGACCTCGTAGCTCTCCATGGCCTCCTGGATGGCGGCGCCGATCTCGCCCAGGCGCGCGTCGATGCCGGCCTCGCGCACGCCGGCGTCGGTGGCGTCCCGGACGGCGCGCAGCAGCGGGTCGAAGCGCGGCTCAAACGCCATGGTGAAGGCGCTGTCGACGATGGACCCGCCCACGTGCACGCCAATGTCCACCTTGAGCACGTCGCCGCGCTGCAGCACCATGGTGTTGCCCGCGTTGGGCGTGTAGTGGGCCGCGCAGTGGTTGATGCTGAGCCCCGTGGGGAAGCCCATGCCGGCGACGAGGGCGTCGCCCTCGTCGAGCCCCGAGTGGCCCGTCAGCGCGCGCACGCCGTCCTCGATGCCGTTGGCGATGTCGGTCAGCGTCATGCCGGGCGCGATGGTGCGCTGCGCCCACTGCCGCACCTGCCGGTGCACCTCGGCCGCCTCGCGGTAGTCGGCCAGGAAGTCGGCCTTGAGGTTGTCGAGGTGGCGCTTCTCCTCCGACGTGACGCGGTACCGGTTCTCGTCGCCAGCGTACTCCACCTCCTCGCCTGGGGGGTATGACCTGTTGGGGAAGAGCTGCGAGACGAGCACGCGGGGGGGGTCGGACTGGGCCGAGGGGGGGGGGGCCTTTTTCTTTTTCTTTTTGGGCTTGCGCTTCTTTTTCTTCTGTGAGGCGGCGGCGTCGACGTCGACGTCGTTGTCGTTGTCATTGTCGTCGTCGTCGTCGTCGTCGTCGTCAGCTTTGGCGTGGGCATGGGCATGGGCCGTGTCTGCGTCGTTGGCGTCTTTTGGGCCGACTGTCAGGGCAAGTCAGAAAGAGAAGGAAGATAAGAAGACAGAAGACAGGAGACAGGAAAAGACAAGTCAAAAGACGAGGGGTTTGTCACCGGATAGCTCCTTGAGCTCCGCCGTAGGCACCTCTGATGCCATTTGCGCGGATTGCGTGCTGGATAGTCCCAGGAGCTGGTCTCGTTTGCTGGTTTCTGGCGCTTCCTGAGGTTGTTGTCAAAGTCAGATATCCATGTAGCAAAAAGTCGACGTGGGTGGGGGTAGGCCAAGTCGGAAATCTGACACCTGGACTCCAAAAGAGAGCATCAAGTGGCCAGCTATACATGGAATATATACTTACAAATACACGTATACTGCATATAAATACATATACAGATACATATATATACATATATACAATAATATATAATAACATATACCATTTCAAATACACTCACATAGCATCAGTCCAGAGCCCGCTCGATGGCCCTCCACGTCTCCTCCGAGACCCCCCCCCGCTCGGCATTGCCGTACACGGCCTGCACGTCCGGGTTGTCCCTGATGTCGTCGAGAAGAGCGGCCAGGGCCGCGCCGGCGTCGTCGTCGTCGACAACGGCCCGTCCCGCCAGAGGCGTCCACGTAATGTCCATTTGCGAGATGTCCATGCCCATGGCGCCGCTCAGGCTCTGCGCCGCGTGGTGGGTGCGTGCCGGCTGCGTCCAGACCACAATGTTGCCGCGGGCGTCCTGCTCGACGTCCTCGGCGCCGGCCTCGACCGCCTGCATAAACGCCCGGTCAAAGTCGGCGGCGGTGGTGGTGCTTGCGGTGGTGCTTGCGGCAGTGGTGTCGCCCTCCTTGGCGTAGCTCCTGGGCTTCGCCCTCGGCCGCAGCACCGTCCTGCCGCGCTGCCGAAACAGAAACGTCACGGGCGTCACGGTCCCGCCGTGGGTCTTGACGAGGTGCCGCAGCTCGTGCAGCGTGCGGTTGCGATTGTCCGTCTCAATGTCGACAATGAGCGCCACCGACGCCGGCGGCGCCGTCATGACCTCGAGCGTGGCGCCCTCGAGCTGCGCGCCCGTCGAGGACCGGCCCTGGCCGCGCGCAACGGCCGCGTCGATGCTCGTCTTGGGCATGTTGTCGCGCTTGGCGAGCGCGATGGCGTCCACCAGCCGCGAGTTGAGCGACGGGTCCGGCCCGTGCAGCCTGGAGCAGAGCGTGATGTTCTTGGCCAGCACGGCGCGCCTGGCCGCCGTCTTGCGGTCGGCCGCGCCCTTGTCGTGCCGGATCTTGGACCACTTGTTGTGTCCGGCGCGAGGGGGCGCCGTGGTTGTGAAGCGGCGGCCGTGGGGGGGGAGCAGCCACTGCCCGAGTCGTGGTGCTGCCGTGCGTGGAGAGGCCAGGGCGGCGGCGAGAGACGTGGCCATGGTGGTTGTCTGCTCCAAGAGATTTGGAGATGGAGATGATTTCGTGGCCAAGGTGAGCGGTGTGTGCGGGCTGCTCACCTTGAACCCATTTTGGAACTGAAACGTGTACGAATAGAAAGAAGAAGAAAGCCGCACCCTCTACCTCCTGTAATCTCATCAAAAAAGGCACCCATGTCTCAACGTGAACAAAGAGCCCTAGAAGCCTCGACGGCTGCCTGTGGGAGCGAGGCACAGCCGCGCGTTGCTGGGCAAGGCCGAGGAATGAGAGAAAGGGTTGAGCATCTGTTTTCCCTGCCAGCTCATGTTTTGCCTACAACAAGATAACGAAGGCTGATTGATCTCGACTCAGTCAACTGCAGAGTCGACTTGCAAAAGATATACTGCGCCGTCACCATGTGCGTCAACCGTCGCGGCGTCTGCCCCGACTGCTCCGCCAGCAACCTCTACTGGGACGCCTGCGACGACTCGTCCTCGCCCGAACACGCCCATCAGATCTCGCGGGGCGTCCAGCGCGGCGGCGCGCGTTCCTGCAGCGAACACTGCCGTCGAGACTGCACGGCCGACGACAACCGCATCTCCGCGCCGAGGACGATGCCTGCTGCTGGCTACGACACCGAGGCAGCCATGGCGGCAGCCATGGCGGGCGTGCGACTGGGGGCCCCGGTGCACTGGGCTGTGGTGAGCTGGTGAGCAGCAAGATGTGGAACAAGGCGGGAGAGGAACGGGCACATGGCATCTCTGGGACATGGCATTCTGGGATATGGCATCTCTGGGACATGGCATTCTGGGATATGGCATCTCTGGCACATGGTATCTCTGGCACATGGTATCTCTGGCACATGGTATCTCCAGCATATGGTATCTCTAGGACATGGCATCTCTAGGACATGGCATCTCTAGGACATGGCATCTCTGGCACATGGCATCTCTGGCACATGGCATCTCTGGCACATGGTATCTCATTCATTCATCTTTTCCCCTCCACATGTTGAGGATAAGATTTATTTGTTAGATAAAATATCAACGGATCAGATCTCAAACAACCATTCATTGAGCGGGAGTTACTGGTTCTTTCGAACAACCGATTCAGACAGCGCAGGATATATAGCTACTACCAGCAAGTAAATATATCTACCGTAGTTTCCATGGTATAATAATATATGGTATCCCCTCTATCAGACGCCAGACCAACCCATATCTATCCCAACAGCAACATGAAATAAAATAAAACGGCAGTCTCAAGACATCACAAAGATCCCTTTTTCCTGCCCCGATTCGAGCTTCTTCACACACCGGCCAACTACACTAACAAGCCTAACGACGACGACCCTGCGGCTGCTGAGGCGCGTACTGTTGCTGCTGAGGGTACTGGTACTGCTGCTGCTGCTGCTGCTGCTGCTGCTGCTGGTACGGGTCCTGCTGGTACTGGCCCTGCTGGCCCTGCTGGCCCTGCTGGTACTGGTCCTGCTGGTACTGGCCCTGCTGGCCCTGCTGGCCCTGCTGGTACTGGTGCTGCTGCTGGTGGTGGTACTTGTTGTCCTGGTCGTCGTAGTCGTCGTCGGTGTCGTCGGCCCCACGCTCGTCGTCGGTCTCGTCGCCGCGGCCTCGGGGGTCGTCGTCATCGTCGCGGCCCTGCTGCTGGCGCTGGTCCATGTTCTCCATCTGCATGTCCTGGAACTGGGCGGCGCGCTCGCGGTTGCGGCGCTGCCGCTTGCGGTACATGATGCACCCGCCCACGCAGAGGACGGCCGTGAGGAGGACTACCACAGCCAGGATGCCCATGACGGTGATGCTCATGCCCATGCTCTTGCTCGCCGCATCGGCCGCTTCTGTGACCTTGTCCAAGGCGCCGGGCGATGACTCCTCGCCGCCATCGGCCGACGACGATGTGGCAGAGGCGCCCTCGCTGGTCACCGCGGCCGTGTCGGCTGCGGTGGTGCCGGTAGCGGCGGGGACGTCGCCTTCGGCCTCTTCGTCCTGGCGTGCGCCGAGGATGCTGATGAGGACCTCGCGCGCCGCGAGCGCGACGCTGTTGTCTATGGCGGGCATCTTGGAGTGTGAGAGAGAGAGATAGAGGGGCAGATATAGGATCGTGATGGTTCCTACTAAAGTGTACTTTTTCTTCTTCTTCTTCTTGCTATGCTTTTGCGTCCGTTGAGGCCCTGCTCACAACTGATAAGAGCAGACAGAGATGGCACGAAATGGGAAAATGGGACAGACCAGCACACAAGCAAGCCAGAGTGGGAAGACCCGTCGCCAATATTTATTCATCTTGGCCTCTCTCCCTCTGTCTCCCCTGTCTCCAACCGCCAGCCCGTTCGGAGGGCAGTGAGCGCCAACACAACTTTTCTGGACTTCCGCATCCGTCTCAGACCGGCCGGCGAGCTGTCCAAAACGAAATGGCTTCGATGGCACTTGTCACAGCATTTCGCGCCAAGAGGGCACAAGGAACGCCCAAACAAACGGCCGGCCGGCCTCGGCGCGGCTTTGGCCTTGTTGTGTTTCGGGACCGGCCGCCTCGGCGACCACGTCTTGTTCTTTCAACGCAAACCCGCCCCCTGGTGGTTTTCCTTGGCTCTGCTATCGTTCTTTGCCAACTGGCTGAGCCATTCCCCCCCTTTCAAGAGCTCCTGCACGGCGATTGTCTCCATCATTATCTTGTGGTCGCCATGAGTGTTTTATTTTCGTTATTTCGTACGATTCACCCCAAGTGTCGGTTTCTGTTTAGGTCATCCCGCTCGGTCGTTGGCTCCTACAAACTTCGTTTTTTAGGTCCTGGCGCAGATCAGTCGATCCGCCCCACCGAGATGGCCGGCCGACTTTCCCGACCATACGGCGGCTATTACACACTCCATCATCACGAGGGAATCCGTGGCATCTCAAGTGTGGACAAACATGTTTATCTTTGTTTCCTCTAATTCGAAATCACACCCCGGGTATATCTTATCTAATAACCTTTCCATCACCTCAGGCGGCGCGCCTCTCAGCCTCAACCTGCTTCGTGAGGTCCACCTCGACACTGCGCTGCTGCGTCTTGCCCTTGTCGTGCACCTCCTCGTAGTGCTTCTGGCCCGTGGTGTCGCCCGTCAGCCCCGAGACAGCGCTACCGAGCGTGCCCTGGACGCGGTCGCCAAGACCCTTGGTGTAGTCACGTGCCTGGCCAGCAGCCTCCTGCTGCCGGCCCTCCTCGTGCTGCCGGCTACCCGCAGCCTTGAGGTCCGCGCTGCCAACGACGCCGCCGAGGGTCTCCTTAGCCGAGCCGACAGTCTGGTTCCAGGAGCCGCTGGTGCGGTCCTTGTCGTCCACCGTTACGGCGCCTGCCGTCGACGCAGTGAAAGGACCCGCCTTGACCGCGGCCTGGGAGGCGTCATGTTCGGCTGAGGCGTTCTCCTTCTTGCGCTCTGCGGCTGCCTGTGGCATGACGACTATTAGTCACTCTGGATTTTTTTTTTGAAAAAAAAAGGGTGGGGTGTGCTTTGCTTACCTGGTCGGCAGTATTGCCTGTGATGGCACCGACGACGCTCTGGACTGTGGCTGCGGTGGCATCGACGACGGATTGAAGGGTGGAAGGCTGCTGGTTTTCGACGGGAGCCATTTTAAATGTGTAGTGTAGGCGAACGGTTCGAGAGTGTAAAGAGAAATCTGAATTCTTGGTTTGATTTGGTTGGTAGCGATTATGGGGAGCTATTTGACAGAACGATGGCTTCTTGTGCGTCTTTTATAACTGGGGTCCCTCAGGAAGTCGCGATAGGCCAAGTACATGATGTCATTTTTCTTTATTCACCTGCCTCGGGTCTGCCTGCCTCATCAGGCCAGGAATGAAGCGAATATCCCCCATGACGTCGGTGACGTCATGGCTGGCTCCCTTTCAGCTGCCAGCCTTGGCAGCCTTTGAAGTCATTTGATCGATTCATGGAAGAGGGGAATGAATCCCATGGGGGTCTCGGTCCTTCCAACCAATTCGCCCTTGCTCAAAGAACCCCGCAGTTGCTACGTAATCTGTACGCTGGATTGGCAGCTGGCATGTGCCTCATATACGAGAGAGCAGGATTCGCCTGGAAATCTCTTCACAATGTTGCTAAAGACTGAGCCTGGCTGGCAGAAACGGCTTGGTCGTCCCGCTCAGGCCAAGGCACTTGAAAATGCGTAGTACTACATCTAAAAAAAAGAAACGAAACGAACACGCAGGAACAATGTCTCACGGCCATTGCAAACCCTCCCCCAGAGATAGCCAGGTCCCCTCTATTAACCTCCTCACTCGCCGAGTTGCACGTAGTTTCCAGGAAATTGGCCTTCCTTCCCGCCCACACGGCCTGTCCACCAGTCGTTCACATTGTCCGACTTGGTGATTATCTCGATAACATCACCCGTCTTGAAGCTGAGGTCACCCTCTGCCTGCGCCGAATAGTCGTACAGTGCTTTGCAGGTCGGCAGGGCCGGAGATGCGCCCTTGAGGTGATTCGGCTTGGCTCTGGGCACGGGCGGGGGCGCCTTCTTTTTCGCCGCAATGGCGGCTGCGAGGTCTGAGCCCGTGGGCGGCGGAGAGTAAGGAGGCGGCACGTCGGATGACGACGTGGTCGGTCTCGCTGCCACGGCGGCGGCGGCAAGTTGCATCGGGGCCTTGTCGGCAAAGGTGGTTGGCTTCTCGCCGAGTCTCGGAGGCGGCGCGCTGGTCGGGTAGGTTATTCGCGGCGTGGTGGGCGACTGGGAGGCGGTCGTTGCGGATGCCGGCCCCGGCATGAGCAGCTTTTGCGACGGCCCAGCCTCGATGGCGGCGGGGCGCTGGTACTTGGGCGGCCGGCGCTGGCCCGTCGTCTTGAAGCGGACGATGGACAGGGCCTCGGCGCGCTCCTGCACGTCGCCGCGCTTGGCGTGGAAGGCCTCCTCGACATCCAGCGTCAGGTCAAAGTAGCCAATGTCGCAGTCCTGCATCTTTTGGTGCAGCGTGTAAAAGATGTTGAGCTGCATGTAGTAGAACGACTGGAAGAGCGGCTTGATGAAGTCCTGCTCGAGCTGGAACAGGCGCGGCAGCTCCTCCTTGAGCAGGTCGTTGAAGTAGTTGAAGTCCTGCGTCGCCTGCTCGACGTCGCCCTCGGCCTTCCACAGGGCCTTCTCGTCCTTGGCGCTCCTGTCCTTCTTGTCCTGCAGCTTCTTGAGCGAGGCGCGGTGGCGGTCGTAGTCGAGCTTCTTGTGTTCGCGCTTTTGGATCGTCTTGCGGATCACCTTGATGACGTCCATGAGCTCGTTTGCCGGCCGGATCACGCGCGTCTCTATCATCTCGAGCTCCGGGTGCAACGTCTCCTGCAGGTCCTTGACCACGGCCTCGTACTCCTCGCACGCGCGGATGCCGTCAAAGTTGCCCGCCGGCACCAGCGAGTCCGGGTCCGACAAGCGCCCAGAGATGGGCTTGTAGATCTCGGTCATGGCCTGGCTGAACTCGATCTGGTGCGCGAGCATCGAGTTGATCGAGTCGAAGTATTTCTTGCTCTCGTCGTGGAGACGCTTGGTCTCGTCCTCGAGCTCCTGGAAGCGCCGCTCGGCATCCGTGTAGACGCCATCCTTGGTGTGCTCGCCAATGTTGAACTTGACTCGGAACTGCTGAGGCGCCCGGATGACGCTCTTTTGTAGGCCGCGGAAGCTCATTGCTGGGCGAAGTCGAGTCGATGCAGCGAGTCGATCGAAGCGAGCACGATAATGGCGAGTCCTCAAAGAGGTGGCGGTCGGTTTATAAACTCTCTCACTCTCTCTCTATATATATAAAAATATACACATATATGCCTATATATGTAGGTGGGCGGCGGCGGCTCAGGGGATCGGTCGCCTGTCGTCAGCAAACGGACAGTCGGGCTTTTTTACAATAGTGCCAGTGACGACAGGAACTCGGTCCCTCTTTCGGGTTGCGTGTGCGTGTGTGGTTTGTCCAAGGTTTGTCTGGAGTGGCTGTGCTGTGCTGCCGTAAGGTAGGATTCGCATCGCGACCCCAACACCGAGGAGCCTGCGAATTAGTGGATGGACGATATGCCGTACATGCGAGAGACGAGGACGAGACGAGTTTGTGGTTAATGCTGGCGAAAGACGAAGAAGCCAGACTGACCGACGGTTTAACCGTTCACCCACTGCCAGGTGCAAGTTCAAAAACTCCTCAGAAACAATGCTTATGTAAGCACTTTATTACATAAGATTTCTTCCCCGCCATTGCCAGCCCAATCAGAGGATATCTTTTTTCTTTCCTTATCCCCGAGCGGAGACCGAACACAATGTCGCCCCCCCTTAAAAAAAATTATTAATAAATTAAAATAAAAGCCCATAATGTGAGATTAAACAGCCATCAACAACCAACCATCTCCATGATTTCCCAGCCAGCCCCGCCACCATGGCCAATCTCACATCATCTGCGTTGAGGCGTGCTGGGCGCCTACCCGGCGCCGTGCCTGGAATTTCAGCCCCGAGGCTCACGGCAAGATGCATCCGGGCGCCTTGGTCGATTACGTCGCCGTCGTTGCGGATCGCGCGGAGCTATGTCTCCAAGTCGCAGTCTCGGCATGCCGCGCAGGCCGTCGAAACTGCGATACGCCTGGACCGCAAGGACTTCGTCGGGGTCATGCCTCCTGCCACCGCTCCTGGTGGTGCTGCTGCTGGTGCCCTGAACCAGGTTCTGTCCAAGGCCACCCTGCTGGGCGAGGGCCAGCGGCCAATATACCTCGACATGCAGGCGACCACTCCGGTCGACCCGCGCGTTCTCGACGCCATGCTGCCCTTTTACGTTGGCATATACGGGAACCCACACTCGCGCACGCACGCGTACGGGTGGGAGTCGGAGAAGGCGGTCGAGGAGGCTCGCGGGCACATTGCCGCCCTCGTCGGCGCGGACCCAAAGGAAATAATCTTTACGAGCGGCGCCACCGAGAGCAACAACATGAGCATCAAGGGCGTGGCCCGCTTCTTCGGCAAGACGGGCAAGAAAAACCACATCATCACGAGCCAGACAGAGCACAAGTGCGTGCTCGACAGCTGTCGCCACATACGCGAGGAGGGCTACGAGGTCACGTACCTGCCGGTGCAGTCGTCGGGCCTCATCGACCTTGACGACCTGCGCAAGGCGATCCGGCCCGAGACGGCGCTCGTCAGCATCATGGCCGTCAACAACGAGATTGGCGTCATCCAGCCCCTTGCCGAGATCGGCAGGCTGTGCCGGGAGAACAAGATCTTCTTCCACACCGACGCCGCGCAGGCGGTCGGCAAAATCCCCCTCGACGTCAATGCCATGAACATTGACCTCCTCTCCATATCCTCGCACAAGATCTACGGCCCCAAGGGCATCGGAGCTTGCTACGTCAGAAGACGGCCCCGCGTCAGGCTGGATCCCATCATCAGCGGCGGCGGCCAGGAGCGAGGGCTGAGGAGCGGCACGCTCGCACCCCCGCTCGCAGTCGGATTCGGCGAAGCATGTCGTATCGCCAAGGAGGAGATGCCGGTACGTTGCAAACGTATACATATATTGTCTGTAGCTGACCATGATCCATCCATCTGTCATAGTACGACTCCAAGCGCATCAAGCAGTTGTCTGACCGCCTGCTCAACGGCCTGCTGTCCATGGAGCACACCCACCAGAACGGCGACCCCAATCACTTTTATCCTGGCTGCGTCAACGTGTCGTTCGCCTACGTCGAGGGCGAGTCCCTCCTGATGGCTCTCAAGGATGTCGCCCTGTCTTCTGGGAGCGCGTGCACGTCAGCTTCCCTCGAGCCCAGCTATGTCCTCCGCGCCCTCGGCAACAGTGACGAGAGCGCTCACAGCAGCATCCGCTTCGGCATCGGCCGGTTTACCACCGAGGCCGAGATTGACTACGTGCTCAAGGCAGTGCGCGAGCGCGTCGGCTTTCTGCGCGATCTGAGTCCGCTGTGGGAGATGGTTCAGGAGGGCATCGATCTGAGAACCATTCAGTGGAGCGGTCACTAAAAAAAATATTATTGAACCATGTATCTTGACGGGAGAACATGAGTGGGCAGGGCACATTCTTTGCAACATTGGGTCTGGGAGTTGGAGGGTGCATCAGGCTTGGGCGCATGGGATCGGACACAAAATGAACGAGCCAAGTTACTATAAAATACTGCTGTGATTAAACCTACATAGTTATGTGGAGCATCAGAAAATACGGAGTGAGAATTCTGACCCCAAGGCGTTCTATCATAGATGAGTATAAACGATGTAAAAGTATCTGTTATTGTCATCAGCAATATGTGGAGCACCTGACCCGACCCGATAAATACAACAACACACTTCTGCTCCAGACGTGGATTTGGGGCCATCTCTTTGCCTGCATTAATATTCGTCTCTCACTCAGGCCGTAAAGTCATAGCCGTACGTTGTTCCCTCGGTCTCGTTCCTATCCCTGGCAATGGTCAGATACATGGCCTTCTCGACCGAAACCCACTCGCGCGACGGCAGCTTGACGGAATCGTCGTTCCATCCAAACGCCGAGGGCGCCCTTTTTTTTGCATGGCTCAGACGCCCCCCGCCAGCAGCGGTGCCTGGTCCCCACTTGGGCAGGCCCGCGAGCCGCACGCTCGGGTCGAAGCTCACAAGGACGAGGTGCCGCGGGCGGCCTGGGCGCTTGCCACATGACTGGTCCGCCGG
This sequence comes from Tympanopsis confertula, assembly GCA_026745395.1. Classification (NCBI taxonomy): domain Eukaryota; kingdom Fungi; phylum Ascomycota; class Sordariomycetes; order Coronophorales; family Scortechiniaceae; genus Tympanopsis; species Tympanopsis confertula. The sequence goes on along the minus strand of JAOYNU010068642.1, from coordinate 60,705 downwards.
CCCGTACACGACGGTGCTGGAGCTCTCGTCAAACGCCGTGTCAAGCGACTGCGCGTGCTTGCTTTGCGGGTTAAGCAGGCGGAGAAACTGCTCAGACGCAAAGGTGCCGTCTCGCTGGGGCCAGTATGACACGTTGTTGTTGTTGCTGCTGCTGCTGCTCTGGTCGGCGGGGAGCGGACACACTCGGCGAGGCCCGGCGGATATGGCCCGGATGCGCAGCTCTGCTGGGGGGCACCTGTCCTTGTCGTCGGGGGTGCGGCCGTCATTGATCAAGTCGAGAAAAGTCTGCGATTCGGCCGCATAGGCGTGGAACCGGATATCGGTGAACGGGTACGGCAACCCAGTGGCCGGATTTACAGAATCGGCGTCGCTGCTAAAGTGGATCCCCTTGGGAAACTGCACCAGGTCGTCGTTGTCGCCGTCGTTGTCGCCGTCGTCTTGGGGGAACAGTTGCCGCTCTCTGGATCTCTGGTGGAAATAAGGGTACTCGATCAAGGCGTCCAGCGAGCCGACGGACGGATAAATGTCGTGTGCCGGTATGCCATTCAGGGATGGCCGCGCCGTCGTTGTCATGGTCGTCTCGGCCAAGCCATCGTCATCGTCATCACCATCACCATCACCATCATCACCATCACCACCACCACCACCATCATCATACGTGGTGGAGGGGAAGGCGATTTCGCGCTCCCAGAGGCCCCTCCACTGCTCCGATGTTTTGTGCACCCACTCCTTGCGAACCTCGCGCACCAGCCATTTCCCCGTCACCACGTCGCGTCCGATCTTGAGCAGGTTCCATCTGTCGTCAATGTGGCCGCCCAGGTTCTTGCGCCGATACATGTCCCGGCGTGACGTCTCCTGGACGTTTCCAAGACAAGGGTCCTCGAGCGGGAAACGGACGGCGTAGTAGGACGAGCAGATGCTGCTCCGGGCCGTCGTCTCGTGGCACGTGGTGTTGGAAAGGGCCAGGAGATGGTCGTCGACGATCTCAAAGTCGATGGAGGCGCCGGGGCTGGACCCGACCAGGTCCGGCAGGATGCGTCGCTGGGCCTTCCAGCACAGCGTCCGCAGATCCAGCACCCACATGACCCATCGCATGAACTGCCCTCCGGTGGCGTACTCGCTCTGCGACCCGTAGACGAGGAAATTGCTGCTGTTGCGCACAAACAGCAGCCGCACCGAGTCGATGGGCCTCTTGCAGAGAACCTCTCGCCTGCGCACGTCAATCACCACCAGGTGATGGCTTGGTTTACTGTTCACCTCGGATTTGCGCACGCACGACAGGATCTCGTGGCTGTAGTGCACGGGAGTGAGCTTGAGCTGCTGCTGCGCTGCGTTGTTGAAAAGGGCGGCGATATCAATGACGCTCTCCAGGCCGCGCGGGTTGTAGATGGGAAGCATGCGGAGCTGCGTGCCGGTCGTGTAGGCGAGAAGCCCGTTGGAGAGGATGAAGGAGTTTGCCTTTGCCACGACAGCGACGGCAAACGGGTCAGCGCGCGACGTTGCCGCCTGGCGCTTGAGCATGGTGCGGAGGACCGAAGGGCATTGCTCTGGCGATGTTGTGCTCGCGAATTCCTTTGAAAACGGAGCCCGCATCTGGCCTAATGTCAGCAAGCAGGCAAGCAGGCAGGCAGGCAGGCAAGCAAGTAAGCAGGCAAGCAGGCAAGCAAGCCCGTCTCCAGGGCTTGCCGACTTACTCGCAGTAGTGAGCGGGCGATGGCGCCGTCATTGACAAACGCCCATAGCTGGAAGCACGTCATTCCAAGATTCATGATATCCACAAGGTCGAGATATCTCATTATCCAGAGTAGAAGCTCCACGGGAAGCTTTTGGATAAATGACATACTCCCGATCCCAGTCTCGGGACGGCATGTGGTCTGGATGGTGATGTCTGTGATCTGGTCGGCAGCATCGAGAGGTGGGAGGCCACGTTTAATCATAGAAGGGCCTCCTCAGATCAAGGCAGTGAAGCGAACGACAAGAGGAGAAGAACTGGCAGCAGGCGAATCACATATAAGTATAAGTTTATAGAAGAAGAAAAGAAAGTAAAAAGTAATCGTCAAACGGCATGGGTGTAGGTGAGGCTCTGCTCTGCGTTGGCAGCACCGATGTGAGCAAGGAAACCGAACACCACTTTGATTACAACGAACCCACACACGGGCATGTGCCGTAGAATAAGTCTACACGGTCCGGGCTAAGTAAGGCACTAATGGTAAGCAGATGGATAGATGCCCCTTGGAAACTTGGCAACCTCGATGTAAGCTGCTGGGTGGAAAGGTGGCTAAGCCGTAATGGAAAGCCAAGACAAGATATCCATCAGACCAGCTAGGGGCAAAGAGCATCGGGCTTCCGGATCCTGAGAAAGGAAAGAAGGAAATGCGCATTAGAGATGAGACGACGAGGCCCCCAGAGCGACGCAGACGTTATCTTCTGGGGAGGGGGGGGGTTCAAGACTGCCTCTGGTAACGCTTACTGTATAAGAAGAGCCTCATCGCAACTTGTGTGGGCCAGGCAGGGCCCGGCGGGTTGCCAGTATGGTAATACATACACACATATATGTATCCCTGTAATCTTCGGTTGGGGGAGATTATAGTATAGTGCGTACCACTTCAGGACTTTTCGGGGTGCGAGGATCGCAGCAGCATGGGAATCGTGACACGCATGTCTTGGGCGGCCAGGGGATGTGCGTCGAAATGCAATGTCTGCAGCCGCTGTGAAGGCTGTCTCATAGCAAAGGTATCCATGACCACCAGGAGGAGGCTCTTTTGATGGCATCTTGCAGTGGCAGTTGAGGCAAGTTGGCAGATAGTAAGACAAGAACAAGGTTAGTTAGCCAGCAATGCATGCAGCCTGATATCGCCACGTCAGGTGACTAAATTAGCGAACCATCACTGGGGCCTGAATTGGGGCTGTGAGGGGTGAAGAGATTTTTGTGCAAACATGGAGGCTCTGCCACCGTTTTTCCTGTCAAGGCTGACGGCGTCGTGGCCGCAGCACGATTTTGAGTTGAGCCGCATCCGACCTGCGCATGCACCTGGTTGTTTCTGGTATTATTGCCCTCCTGGCCGCCTCCTCCGTCAAGCAGGTCCCGCAGACCTGGTAATGCCATCTTATGGCCCGCTTTACGAGCCTAGTCTGGCTCATCACCTGACGGACTGCTCATGCCTGGCTATCCGCTCGCAGTTGCAGTAATGACGAACGCGTGACTGCGAATCCATCCCGAAACGGGTCTCTGAGCATGCCGGTTTGGGCCGATGGTGGGCCGCCTTTGCGGTGGCATTTGAGGCTGAGCAACTTTGGGCGTCAACAATGTTGCGGCTCTGCCATGAATAATATGGGCAACCTGTGGGATTTCTTGGGTTCTGGGTGCCGATCAAATCAACCTTGGCAAGCAAGGGCGGACCCCTATCCAGCTGGGATGCGGAATTCTTCCGAAAGTTCAAATATAATCGGTGCCCTACGAGGCGAACGGCATGCAAACCTCCACAGCCTTTTGCTTGGGTTCAGATGACTCTTGCCGATGCACATGCCGGCCGCCACACGACGCTGCCTTGTCGTCTCCTGGTCCACAGCCCTACGGCACGCAGCCGCTCTGTCGCAAGATTCTTTCTCTGATGTGACAACGTGCGGCTCTTTTGCCTGCAATGTCGACGGCCTTGGTTGTGCCGGGCGAGTTTCAGGCTTTTGAGCCGTACAAGGATGGTATCACAGTGGACCAAAGTGTCGTGCAAGGCTGAGGCTCTGGGGATGTCTCGATTTTATGTGTGCGCCATCTTATCGAACACAGCCTCCTCCTCTGGTTGTGACATTTGACCGACTGGCTCGTATTTCGTCTACTATATCACGCCTTTCGGGCCTCTCCTGGTATGATGCTCTGTTGCTGGACAGATCAGCTCACCATGGCAATCAGCTGGGATTCTCTCTCCCCGTGCACGTATACGATCGGTCGGAGGAGAGTAAACTTGAACGACGGTGATGCTGATAATGATTCTGATGATGCTGATATCGATATTCCGGCACCACCACTGGAACTTGGCCCGGATTACGACGACGGTGCCGTCTACATACAAGGCGATGACCTCGTCATTTACGAGCTGCAGGAAGACGAATTGAAACGGGCGCCAGCAGAGATTCGTCAATACTAGAAGTCGCGACGCATTCTTCGCGGCGTTCTGGACCAATTCGTCATCAGCAACGGCGTAATCTGCTCACGACGGATCCAGCATCCACCGCTCCGCTCAGGCTCCAGGATCACGCCCCCCAAATCCCCCTGGTTTTGACAGCGTCCGCCGCTCTCCAGCCTGTCGCCAGCCATGCAGCCGAGGTTTCTCGCAGCCTGTCAGAGATTATCCGCCACGCCCACGCAAAGGTCGAACCGCTCGAGCATGATTTGAAATCGGCCGAGTCAGAGGAGTCTGCTGCAGAGCTGCATCTGCTCCAGGCACAAGAGCGCTTGCGCAGAGCCCAGGAACAAAAGGAGAGAGCCCGAGCTGTGTTGCAAGCCCAAGAGACGTTTGCCAGGGACCTGGAAGAGCTGAGTTCAGTCATGGCGTGGAACGAAGCCATCGCTGCCAATCATACTCGGACGTCCGTGAGTTTATCCTGTTGAATATCTATATTCATCTCGCTAATCATGATTTGAAGCGCTCTCTTGGCCCCTCGGGCGCCTTTCCCTACCAGGGAGCGGACCGTTTATTTATGTAGTAATCACACTCTCATAGGCATCACTTGAACAAGTTCCATCACGTTTTTAACCCAAACTACAGTAAAACAGCCAAGGCGGAGACAGAAAGCAGTAAGCAAGAAGGAATAGATTGTACGACTATCTACGAACGATCAGTCGTTGACATCTGCGCCCAACTGCTCCAGCCATTCCATTCTTCAACACGTGACCAGCCCTAGTCCCCACACGTGAAATTCACGATTATTAGAATAAATTTCTTCACTTCAACCTGGGCATCAACCACAACCTCCTAAAGACGCAGGATTTCACCTCTTTGCGATCTATAATCCATCCAACACCTTTCACCACTCTCCTCCGACGCGCCTCACAAAACCGTCGTAATGGCTCCCCAGACAGTATGTATCCGTCGAGCATGGCACCGCTTTGCTGTCGGCGCCAAAGGCTTCAAGAGTAGGCGGTAACGACAACGGCGACGACAATGCAGCCTTCCCACCTCGCCGAGAGGGGAATGGCGTTGTTGCCGCCGTCGTGGTCGTTGTCTGCGCTCGAGGGTCCAAGGCTGCCTGTTTTCCCGGCAAAACAAGACAGTAGGCTAAAGTCATTTTCCAGAAGTCCAAGGCCAAGACCGCCGCCACCAAGGTAAGCATTCTGATCCATGCTGACCCACCCGGTCTTCTCTGTCCCGTGGAGGCAATCTTTGATTGATCACAAGGATGTTAATTGGAACTCCCTATAGTTCATCATCGACGCGTCCAAGCCCACAAGTGATAAGATTTTCGACGCCCCGGCCTTTGAGAGGTTCCTGCGGGAGCGCATCAAGCTTGACGGCCGCACCAACAACCTTGGCGACAAGATCATCGTCGAGGCAAAGCCCGACGGCAAGATTGAGATCATCGCCCACACCGACTTCTCCGGCCGCTACCTCAAGTACCTGTATGTTTCGCCCCAGCCGACTGTTGACCAACAGTTGACTGTTGACCAAGAGCTGACATTTGAATCTGCAGCACCAAGAAATTCCTCAAGAAGAACGAGCTCCGTGACTGGCTGCGCGTTGTCGCGACCGCCAAGCGCACCTACACCCTCAAGTTCTTCAACGTCACACACGAGGGCGAGGAGGAAGACGACGATTAGCGTGGTCCGAGGAATAAATCATAAAGTTTAAGGATGCGCAGGAAGGCATTGGATTCTGGAGGGCTGACGGCACGCAATTGCGAGAAACCGAAAGCATGGTCTTGATGTAGACAGACACCGCCTCAAGGCCTCTCACTACCTCTAATGCAACCAGCGCCATGGCGTTCAGAAACGGCACAAACCCTCTCAATGCCCGGCCCAGAAGTCGATGTGGTAGTATTTGTATGCGTGGGGCTATGAAGCCTTGGATTATCTTTTTAACGATGTCGAGTATAGAGAAAGTATGTTGAAGTGCTGGAATACCTCTATACATAGATAACTCTGGATTACAAAAGCGTCTTTACGGAATTTTATACAGCTCAATGTTGAGAAAGTACATAACAAAGACTTGCATCTATTTACAAATTATTTTGATACTATTAATAATCGAATAAAGTTCAGCCGCGTATCCGACTGAGGCCCAATAGATGATAAATACAAAAGACGCGATACCCACTGTCTTATCAACGCAGCAACGGTATAGCACAATAAAATAACATGAAAAGTCAAGCCCATTAGAATCGATGGCATCTAATCCAAGCTCTATCGCCGGGCCTTGGAAGGCAGTAGTAGAGGTAGTAGTAGGGCGCCGTTGGCTCGCACAAGGATATATTCTCCAACAGATTGTGTATGGCCTGGCCGGTTGAAGGATGTTGTGTTGTATATCGCTCTTAAACATGATATCACTCTTAACACGATATCATTATGAAGCTCGTTTTCTCTCCACCACCTCGTCAACGTTTCTGAGCGCGAGAGGCGCCGCGATTCGTCTGTGTCCTTTTATTCTTAGTGATACCTTGTGGACCCCTGGCAATAGTTTTAGGATGATTTGAGTTCTGGCTCCCATGTGTATTGCTTCTTGGGACGTACGGCACGCCACGCTCCAGCATCTTTGGCCTCTCATTTGGATTGCTTCTGCTCGACGGGTCATGATCTACCCCCTTGAGCGTCTCGTTTGTGTCGCTTCTGGTCGACCATGTGCCGTGCCTCCCGTAATTTCCTGTCATCGTCTCTGGGCCGGCACCCATTTGACCACTCTCTGCGAGCGCCGCTTCCTTTCTGGCGATTTTGTCTAATTTGTCTTTTTTTTTGTTTGTAATAACGGTATAGATAACAAGGACGACAATAAATATAACGGAGAAGCCGCATGCAGCGCCGGCGGAGATGCGGATCCACGTGTTTTCAGATCGGGGACGGAGGATGGCGCGACGCGAGGGAGAGACGAGCAGCGGGCTGGCGCCCACCAGCGGGCATAATGGGAGAAGATTGTGCGGAGAAAAGAAGTGCGGTCGCATCATGGACGGAGAGGAGGAAGACGAAGAAGACGAAGCGCGCCCTGGCACGCGACGCTATGGGAGTGGAAACAGAGAAATGCAATAAATGCAACGAGATGACATGAGAGAAGAAGAGGAAAAAGAAGAAGAAGAAGAAGAAGGAAGAAAGAAAGAAAGAAAGAAAGAAAGAAAGGGAGCACCAGGAGTGGTGGGCACCGAGCCCTGAACGATACCTTATGAGAGCCCCGGCATCCCTACGAAAGAGAAGCGCGTGCCCTGACGCAGTGGCCGGGTGGCCAGGTCTGCAAGTTGCAATTTACCGCCGTCTGGATCTGCCGTTGGGGAGGCCTGGCCCACGAACCCTCCGGCCTTCCGGTCTCCGGGTCGGAGGCCGCAAGGGGCACGGGTGAACCTCGGTTAAGAATTTGGCTTGTTTCATGTTGATTGTTGGTTGGGATTATGTGGAAGGTGAATTGATCTTGGAACAGGAAACATTGAGGATGAAACGAGGACCTGGCACGTGCAATCGTGTATGTGCGTCTTCCTTGTTTCGGTGTCGATCGATACTATCTGACCATCCTACCATAAACAGATATCCCTGACACCACGAGCCACTGTTGACAAGGGCAACTGGCCATGCAAGGCATGATGCCATATAAAAGCATATAAAAGCCCCACGGCACGCAGCGAACTGCGTGTTGTGCGGAGCTCGCAATCGCGCACTTGCGCAGGCTGAGGTGACTTGAATCGGCCACTCCCAGCCTGATGCGCCCGGAGAGCACGTTGCGCCGTGCACGATAGGAGAAGAGAGCGTGATCAAGTTATCCAGCCAGCCAGCTCCAGGATCTTATCCTGCTGGGACAGCCTTGCCGCATATACTGGCTGTTTGTGGCTGTTGCCAGAACGCAGCCTGCCGACCCGAAGATGCGGGGGCATCTCGAGCATCCCTTGATCCAGACATAATACGTGTACGTGTCCATCTGCCGCCTTGCCTGCAGGCCAAAGTGTTGGCATCGGATGCACGGCAGACAGGCGCTGCAGGAGAACGAGAACGACAAACAATATGCTGTGCAACTTTGCTGTAGTCAGCCGCTTACCTGCTTGGCCTTTTTGTCTTTGGATGAGGGAAGGGAGGCAGAAGGGAGACATCAAGTCTACCAAGAGGGGAAGAAAGGAGGGGAGGATAGTAAAAGAGCAATGGGGTGACTGTTCAATGGGCTCTCCTTTCATCTATAAATCCTCATATCCCCCGAGTCGTCTTACATGGTATCAGTCCGATACTGCGTCAGGATCAGAGCGAACCCCTCCTACGCTCCTCAAGACAGGAACCCCAGTAATGGTGGGATCCAAAGCCTTGAAGTGTATCACGGCCCTGGAGGAGAATATACCAAGGTCCCCGAGAAAGTGGCTCGGACGTCCCCAGGTAATGAATGGATCGCCTACTTGGGCATCCTACAGGCTCGGCGCGACAAAGTGGACGTGACCACCACAAAACCCTACATGAAGCTGACGAGCACATAAGGCTTCCTGATGGCAGGGAATCGAGATGTAGGCCCACCTCAGAAGCAGATCAAGGTTGTCCTGGTCCAACTGGCCATCCAGATAAGCTAGCCGGGCAGTTCTTTATCATGCTTTCCACCATGATTCAGGAGATTAAGTTGCTGCGCCAGGCTCACACCTTTGGCCGCCGCGCCCTGAGAGACGGGAGAATCTCCATGGACGACGCAACGAGCCCAGGGCTTATCGAGCTCTGCCAGTGCCATCGCTGCGCAATGAGAAGTAAACCGAAACCATCCGCGGTTTGAAAGATGGCGCCGACAAGACCCTCGAGAACAGCTGCACGATTGAGCAGGAACTCCCCGAAATGGGCATCTCGGTTGATGAGTCGGCGCAGAATGATGAAGCCAAGGTGTTGGCTGACCGGGACGTGAGCCTGACGGCGTCAGAGCAGGTGGACCCGCGGAATTTCAACCCTGCTGCCGGATTCCCCTGTAATATCGTGAAAACTGGGATCTGACTGTTGCGCAGACGATGTCATGGGGAAACTGCTGTGAGGGCAACGCGCTGGAATACCCAAGAGAAATAAAAGCTGATAGCACTACAAATCAACCGAACATGCCTTCTTCAGCTTCCTCGATATCAATCAACGGCCTGCCGCCGACGTGCAGAACCGCGGTCAAAACTTCATGGCACTGACGGTGCTGATAGCTTCTGTGCGGCAGGACATTCGCCAAGTCTCCAGCACGGTTGACTACAATATTTGCCCTACTTACTTTTACTGCCAGATCTCGCGTATTATCCGGATCATTGGCTTGATATCCTACTTTCCGAGCAATCACGAAGCATCCACGCATGGAATGTCTGCTGATGGCGGCGGCAGTCACGAACCAAACGCCAGTCTCTCCTTTACTTGGTAATAGCAGATTCACTGGAGCTAAAATTATCAGAACTTATAGTAAATGTTGCCGGATATGCCATTTCCCAGTTTACCGAGGGTATGAGAGATCATTTTGTCATTGTCCTTGTTCTTTATTTCCAGAGCCTGGCCTCGTCGCTCTGGCGGCAATCTGGAATTCTGGATCAAGGCTGCATATCCTTGGGAAGTTCGTGGACACTCTTTCTGGGCACTGAAATCTTTTATACTTCTCCACATCTAGTATCACTTTGTAGTCATCAATCACTACTTCTTACGCATGATATAACGTGGGGATTATGGTCGAGACACTGCGCATGACTCTTACGAGCCTCGAAACCGAGGTCGCCTGTCTTTGGCGAAAATAGCCCCCTGGAGATGGCGCACTCACAATTGGGCGAGGCGAAACGGGACTCGGCAGCCATACCCGAGCTTTAATATATCGAGAATATTACTAGCCCAGGTCAGCCGAAACCCAAAGCCGTCTCGCAATCGCGATTGAAAAAGACGCCTCCAACTCTCGCGTGGTCCAAGGTCTAAAACTGTCTGCGGTGTGGCAGCGGCTGGCTTTGGAGGCCTTGCAAGATACAAAATTGGTAAATTGGATCATCTGGGTGCACCAAGCGTCTTTATCACACAATTCACTTTTATGTCGAGGAGAATGAGTATGTGTGATCAGGGCTATGTAAAGACGAAGCCACTCCACTGGTATCAGCAGCCAGATTATATGTCACTTCCAGTGGCATGGCAATTATCTGCCAAGTGTCTGACTATACATGTTGAAGAACGTCCGAATCGCCAAGTATCTGACTATACAGGGCCAAAGAACCTCCGAATCAGACCGGCTTGACCAGAGTGACGATCTGCTCGGCCTCGAACCAGGATCCACTGGCAGCTGCCAAAGTTCCAATTGCTCTACCTGCTTAGCCAATATGTTCGGACGACCGTGGTGTATCATACGCTACTTAATTTTGATTATGTATGCAGAATTGTCTCGAGATGCAGGCTGATAAAGAGACTTTTAATCATACAGCGCAGCAAATAAAGACAGCACTCTACAAACGGAAAGCTCCGCTCGAATCAACCCGTGGGATTGAACAGGGTCTCATTTCCTGCATCGTCGTCTGCCATCAACCTGACATATCTGCTAGTCTTTCAGATAGTACGCCAGACCAGCCATCCGATGTCTGATGTTTCCATGCGAGTCTGTCCACCCTGCTGCCACAGCCAGACATGCCTGAGATTGGCGCAAAAGAGCATCAGCGGCTGATGGATATAACAGGCTATTCGGCCGAAATGGTATTGCTGCCCAACGCTATGGCACAAAGGGATCATCGCCACGAGGAGGATTAATAATCTGGCCCAAACAGGCACAGGCGAACCCAGCGAAATCGTCGTGAAACTGTGAAACTAGCGCCACTGAGGGACCCGAGAGCACGACCCTTGATTCAACCATCCCTGAGAACACAATGCCGATTGAGGATTTCCATCCATCACGAGACCGCAAATTGGGATCCTGATAGACACGCCGTCCCGCCGTCCCGTCAGCGATTTGTGGTGTGGTGTTGCCGATCCAAACGCCACCGACAATGATGCCGATGGCGGCATCGCACGAAATCGAGATATCGCGCCGCACTCAGCAGCTCCGCAAACGCTCCTCTGGGGCCCGGCTGATCAGCCAATGGCCACGGCGGCGTAGAGTGCTGCGCACCGCATGCCATGCAAACTCATGGCGTGAGTTCTCCCCCCAAAAAGACAAGGCGTCTGCGATTGCATCTCATCCGAGCTCGTCAAGGTAGATGAGCCTGTACGCCCCCAAGTTCTATATCATAGTTACGTCGTCTCGCAGCAAGAAACATGCGTGGCCGGAGCGGCGGGACCCCAGGCAACGGCGGAGGGAGGAGGGGGTGGGAGAGTGGGCGCGCGGGAGAGCAGGCTAACTTTCATCCCGGGCTCCCGTGTTTTAGATCCTGTCTAGGCACACATGCGTGACCATGTAACGTGATCGCAAGGGAAGATGGATGTAGAAAGAAGAAAGAAGAAAGAAGAAAGAAGAAAGAAGAAAGAAGGGGGATGGAGACTCACGCCAAAGACACATTGCGCCGTGGCGTTGAGCAGATACCACCTGTTCTCGCGCGCCCGGCGGGAGGCTACAGGAGCTCCCATCCAACCAGACGCCACCAGTGACACGCCGCCGGTTGGACAGGCTTTGCGACTATCCCCTGCTTCCTGGACGTGAGTCTGTTCAAGACAAGATCGGCAGGCTTATTTTGACGGCACCCTGCAAGAGGATGTCGTGATGCCCTCGTGGAGACGCTGTTGTCTCACTTGGCTGCCCCGCTTCGCGATTGTGCCGCAGAACCTGCATATCACGCTGGCCCTGGCTATGGGGCTTGGGGGCCTAAGAGAGAGAGAGAGAGAGAGACCAAGGCTGCGGCCAGGCCAGGCCGAGTGGGCTCATGCTGTCTGCCCTTGGCTCGAGCAACTCTGGCGACTGACTGACTGACTGGCTGTATGCGGAGGCAGCGAGCAGCAAAATGCCACTGATGTGTAGGGCGCTGGCTTGTGGGACTTGAGGTTGTGCTGCAGTGATCGAGACATCAACCATTCACACGGCCATCACAAAGGCGCACCACCGCAACAAAGCCCAGTACGGGCTCGAGACTGGCGCAATATGTGCGTCAGTGGGGGGGAGAGGAGCTCGATCCTGGACAGTTCCATACGACAGGTGACCGCTGAACTGACATCGAGTCGCCAGATATCACAGATATCAAGAGTGGCCGTGTTTTGTGGCCACGGTTACTTCCCCAGCCTCGATCGACACGGCACGTGCCGTGTGGCTTCCCTTGCAAGGCGAGATCCTGCTGGCCCCAAAGTTCCAATTCATCCTTGACAACCTCAGGGGGGAGTGGGAAACGTCTCTCTGTCTCTCCCTCGCATCGACACTGAGACCGACCCAAAGAAGCAACGCGGCAACCATGTCCCTTCGCTCGCGGATTGCTTCGGCAATCTGGACTCCTCCATAATCATAACAGGCGTCCAGCCACCGACGTAGCTCCCGACGTGGTCCCGATCAGGACGTTGGGCGTAAGCATGATCGTACACATATTGATCCATCATTTGCTCAGTCGGAATCTGGCCCTCTGGGCTGGCTGACTACTGATCGTGGCATTAAAATTGAGCCCAGAGGTTACACAACCACTCAATGTACGTCCGCTCGTACACGCTGTATGCTGTTGGCCATTCTCCACATCACAGGAGCTGAGGATGGAGGGCAGGTTTTGCCTTTCTATCCTCTTTTCGTCTCTCCTCTTCTCTTCCCCCCGCCCTTCCCCCCATATTATCGCCCCCGTTTTATGTCGGCTGCGGTCACACCAACAGAGCGGAGAGTCAGAGTCACGGGCAATCTTTTAATTAGAAATGGAGGGGGCCAGGCTGGGCAGTACAGCCAGATCCTTCTGTCCCTTGGCCGGGTTCCTCGAGAACTTGGAGATCATGACATCTGCGGTGGTGGGTGCGCTCGATGATGGCTGCGTCGGATGGGCATACACAAGTAATAATAATAACAAGATGGCCCAAAGTGGGCGAGGAGGCGGTCAAAAGCTTGGGCGAGCGAATTACGAGCGTGGTGTGCTGGGCTACTACTCCAGGTGGGCGAGTGAGATGGGCAGCAAGCAAGTACGTATTTTACCTACCCACCCCCTCCAAGTCAGACTTGACCTCCATCTCTCTCTTCCCCCTTCCTGCCTGCTGCTGGATATAGATAGAATCGTTATACGCAAGTCTCACCTTGGCCCAGAGAGAAACTGGTTTACACCACGCCATAACGCCATATCATCCCTGGAGCGCGTGCATGCTCGTCCTTGAAACATTTATCTTAATCTGGTCGGTCTTGGCCTTTCTCTTCCTTGCTTCCTTTTCTCAACAAAGATCAAATACTGAGACGGTGTGCCATTGCTCCTCGTGTCCTCCCTCCTCCCATCGTCGTCGTCGTCGTCGTCGTCGAGTCACTGCCCCCCTTTCCTACACCACGCACTTCCCCCTCCAGCTTTGTTTGATCACCGTCACTCCAGGGCGCTGCGTGGTTTGCCGTTGACGCGCAGCATCTTGACAGTACCGTCCAACTTGCTGTAACTACCCGACACCGAGATCGTCTCTATTTTGGGGCTTTGTTCGCCGTCGCCATCCTGAGTCAGGGCTGGTCAAACCACACCACCATCCCCGAGACAAGGCCCCCAGCATAACGATACATCAGTTCGCAGAAACAGACCAAATCCTCCATCGCCCTCCCTAAACGACTCAAAGCAACCACCATCACCACCACCACCACCGACAGCCAACCACCATGGCGACAGCAAGCAAGCCCCGGCAACCTCGACTCCGTGCTTCCTGTGACGGGTGCTTTCTGGCAAAGGTCAAGTGCTCCAAGACGCGGCCGCTGTGCTCACGATGCATGGCCTGTGGCACCGAGTGCCGCTACTCCCCCTCGAGCAGGGCCGGGAAGCCAAAGTCGGACACCACCTCTGCCGGAGTCAAGAAACCCGGCTCCTCGAGGTCCCCGAAGCTCAGCAGCACCGAGTACCCCATGATTGCGCCCCTGGTTCCTGCAACTCAAGGCCTGGAGATGATGGGGATGGAGACGGCGGGCTGGCATCCCGGAATGCCGATGGACGGCAGACACTCGTCCATGTCTTCGATTCGGATGCCCTGGACCCCGCCCCTGGACATCAGCACTTCGTTCAGCAGCGTCTCCATGGCCCCCGCCATGGCCCTTGACCAAAGCACCCCTCAAACCATCGACTCGACGTTTATGCCCATGGGCTTGATGACGCCATGGATAGAGGCCAGCAGTTCAGACATGATGGGATATCCGCCATCGAGTCTTCCCACGCCCCCAACCATGACGGCAGCATACTTCCCCAGCCCTGCGTGCGCCAAGGTGGCCCAATCGGCGCCCAGATCACCCCCTTCGTGTGCCTGCTTCAAGACCTGCCTGCAGGCGCTCAACAACCTCCACGAGATGGACTCACACTCGTTTGACCTCGTGCTCAAGCTCAACGCCAAGGCTGTCGACGGCTGCGCCGACATGCTGGCCTGCGCCCTGTGTATGGGCCGTTACGACAAGGACACGGTCACAATGCTTCTCGCCGTCGTTATCGCCAAGATCACCACCATCTACCGCGACGCCACCGTCTCCACGTGTCAGGTCAATCTCTCCGACGGGTATGCGATGGCTCACGGCGAAAACAGAAGGTGGATGGAGCTTGATCTCCTTGGCCATGAGCTGGCCAAGCTACAGGCACTCTACACTCGTTTCAGCGATGCCTGCATCACGCTACCGCGCCCGGCCGGCAACATGGACATAGGGCGGGCCATGGTTGGCTACGTGGGGCAGAATCTGAGCAACACGCTGGAGGCAGTCAGGAATAGCCAGATGGGCAGCCAGCCGGCGGTGGATCTGACATACGCATAAGGCCCCCTCCCCGGCTGATGCAAGATGAGGGTCTTGGGAGAGTGGGGGGGGCGTGTGGGTATATGATTTTCTTTGGTTCGAGTTATGTCTTTTTTTGCTATTCTTTTCTTTTCTTTTCTTACTACAACACATGCACAATGGTCTAAATTTGGGTCTGCTTTGGTTGATGCTATGTTGGGCATATTGCGCCTCACTGGTGACCCCTCCTCCTTATTGTCCGTCAACATATCCTAGATTTTTTTCCATCAAGGTGCTCTACACTGATATCCTTTCTTTTCGTTTACCAATACCAAGGGGGTGGGGGAGTTGAAGGTCAGATATCAAAATGAAAGCGGGGAGTTTGTGGTGGTGGCGCGGATCCTGTAGGATCTTATGCTTTCTGACAGGATATGCAACTGGGCATGTATGTTGTTGGCGTACATGTTTAGAATCTAACACCAAGGTAAGGAAGGACTGGACCAAGACGGCCTGGATCTGCCGTGCCGCAGGCGTTGCGGGTGGGTGGTGATGTCAAGATAGTATTTAATGTCTTTTTTGTCCTGGTGTCCTCCAAGAACGTCGGCTGCTTCTGACCTTGGCAATGTACTTGTGGCTTTGTCGCCACGGCCTTGTGCTTTGCCCAGGCAGGATTCTATCATGACAAGCGTCTCTGGGACGCAGGAGGGACTAGTCCCGTTGTATTCACGTCTCTGGGCCATAGGCCTCTTTCCGCGCGATTATCCAGCGTCCACCGCACATGCCGGACTGTTGATGGTGCGTTTACGACTTGTTGTTCTGGGCCACGGACCGCAAGTGGCTCGAGCCCGCAGTATGTGTAGGCTGTTGCTTCATCTGAGATGGAACCAAGGACGTGCTGGCCGATCGACTGCTCCGACATGCCTCGGAATGTATCTGGGGGATGATGGATGATTAGGCCAGTGCGGATGGGTAAGGTGAAGTTCCGAAGAGGAGTGCTGACATGGACGTCTATTTTAAATCCGCATCTGATGGAGGCGTCAGCTGGCGTGGAATGTTCTGTGGCGTTGATAGACGTTGAACAGGCGACATGACACCCATCCTGACCATCTGCCAGCGTGTATCATATATGTCCATTTGAATATCCATTTACGGGGCTGTACAGGTGGACACTTGGTATCGTTGGGCTCGAAATCACGCCCAGAAAGATGGTAGTGGAGCACAGGGTGGTACATATCGGACTCGTGTCGTGGCCGCTTTCGTGGAAGCCCATGCTGTTGTACCAATCTGGACCAAGCGACACGACGCTTGGCTGGCCGTAAGACGAGACGTATACCGATCGACCTGGTAAGCTGGGGTCGAGACGATCCAAGGCGGGGAGGGGAGGGGATACGTGCCATCAGAATAGCATCGTGGCAGTGTCGAGGCGTGTCAGATGTATTCGAGAATGACAGGCTGACATGCATCAGACTGCCACCACGATTGGGCGGCTGGCCAGACGAGCGAGTGGATAGGTGAGCAGTGGATGAGTAAGTGACTGAGATGACGAACCTTGAGCTTTGTGGAGTGCGGAGGAGTGCTATGCTATATTCGCGACAAGGAAGGACAACGTGAAATGAGGTGTCACCCCCCTCTCTCTCTTTGTATTCATTTCCATATCTCCGTCCGAGTCCATGCCGCGGGAGGAAGCCGGAAATACGGCATACCAAGCATACACACACACAAGATGTTGCAGTGACCCGGCCACCGCGACCTCATGTTTTGCGTCAGCCAGAGATCCAGCTGCTCTCCGTCTTGTGCCTCTTGTATAAGCAAGAGCAGACGCCGTGTGGCACTCGCTCGGCATCCTGAGCTTGTTCCCCAGCTTGGAAGCATTATCTGGCAGGCAAACACATGAAAGATAAGGAGATGTTGCAGCGCCTGCGTAGTCGGCGTCATGGAGAGACCAGCATTTCAGCCAGAGTGCTCTCGACCTCGAGGCGCCATAACCCATCCAGACCCTGCCACCCAGCGCCCCACGCCCTACGCCTTACGCGTGCTGTAGCCGTATGTATGCACGTTCTCTCGCAGCCCGTCCTCTTTCCTACTCAGATGCGTCCGTCTCGTTTTAGAAATACCACTCACCTCGCCCATGATGAAACGGCACTCTTCCAATGAGCGCGCCCGCCCGCTGACGAGATATGGCGCAGCACCTGTTTGTGGGGGTTCCATACACCCATATCTTTCCGCAGATGCAGTCCAGAGGCCCAGAATAGATAGCGTGCATGGTTTGCCGGCCAATCACGCCGTGGCTGGCTGGTGGTGGTGGTGAAGGCAGTGCCTGGCGGAGCAAGGCGGGCGGCGTGTGCCGGTGGGGAGGACAGGATGGGCTGCTGGACGAGGATATCGGGCCTTTGGGCAGTGGGGGCAGGATGGGCGGGCGGGTTGCCGAGTGAGCTATTGCCAAGGTGCCGGCTAACTAACCAGGCATGTGAGGCTTGTGGGATCCGGCCATGAATGTCAAGATGTGCGTCTGATGACTGGGGAGGGTCAGACAGCTTCACGAACCGCCAAAAGTGGGCGTTTGAAAGGTGCGCGGGATCCAATCGATTTCGTCCGGGATTGAGGAGGAAATGCAAGATGGTGAGAGATGGACGATGGTCGTATAGCTGGCCGTCAAGATGATTGTTATGTTATCAAGTCTGTTTTTTTTTCCCTGGCTTAATCTAACAGCTAGAAAGACCCATGAGGTAGATAAATACGCTTGATTAATCAGTTGATTTGCACGCCGCGTTGGTGGAGGATGAATCCGGCGAAAGGGTGGAGAGGACCGCGATGTAATTCTCCGTTACAGAGGCTGTGTAAAGTCGATCCTACTCTCTCCATAATATAATATAATACACAGAATAAGCCGTAGTCGGAGGATGACGGTCCGGGCCTTGTGATTGGGACGAGCAAGTGACTCACCTCGGCATGGAGACGTCTGTGTGGCTTTTTTGGTCGATATTCCTCAGATATAAAAAGTACATGCACCTCTGCGCAATAAGGCTGCGGAACACATATACAGGAGGCTTGCGCAGGATCAATCTGAGGGCACATCTGACAGGTCAGCGAGAGTCGCCCAAACAACTGTGGCGCCCACGATGAGGCTGCCGTCCGAGGATGGATGCTATGCGTGTGATTATACGGAAACATGGCCCCTCCTAATATAAATTCGATTGCAACGGTCGGTCGATAGATATATACTGGCGAATTTGAGGGGGTCGTCAATCTCAAGAGAGCCGAGAGCCAGCCAGTGACTGACTGGCTCACTGTGAGCCCCCGCATGTCCGGACCAACGAGTAAGCAGCCCAAGCCAATAAGCATACCAGCAGACCAGCACGGTGGCCATGGATCACGTTATGGCGGATGATAGGGCTCTCCATGCGGTACGCTGCGTAATTGGTAATACATTCGTCCGCTTTGGAGCAAAAGATGCTCCCCGCCGATGACTCTGGTGCGTGGAGAGCTTGCTTGGCTGCGTTGTCGCCGATTCAGCTCGTGCAATTTCACTCTCGTGGACCGGTGCAGCAGCAATCAATGGCCACAGAGGAGCAAGCGAGGCACTCGTTCCATCCACCGCCTTTCCTGATCCCCAATCTGTCAGCACGTCTTGATTCTGATATCAAGGACGCCAGGCAATTACATTGGCATCCACGAGGACGTCCTGGTGTCAGTGGTCCTGGCGTCAGCGTCAAGGCTCTGCTTGAATCAGGTATGAACGGGAAATCATGGCGACGCTTGCAGTCTTGTTTCACACTTGTAAAGTTCTCGACATCTGGAAGAGACTGTACGCTGGCCAGCAACGACTGACACAAGCGCGTAGCAAGGCACCATTGATACTACTACCTATAGCGGATCCGCCACGGCCCATCTCATAGGCACGAAGACGAGAGACGCCTCGAGCCCGCCGCGCCCTTGAGGAGCAAGTCACGTCGACCAGCTCTCCTGGCCCGTACACTCCGAGGAGGAGAAACTTGGGGTTATGAACCTAGAAAGGGCATGCATGCATCACAGGGACATGGTCGGTCGGCAACGGCGACGGCGTGATGTATATAGTCTGCTGCCGTCGGGTCCGAAGTGCCAGTTGTCTGCTCCATAGCACGATGGCCCCGTCCCACAATGGGACTATGATTGGACTGGGAATGATCCGTTACATTGCCAGGAATGTATATCTTTCGCAACCGCACAAACGAAGCACAGCTCCCTGTACAGAGTCCATGGCGGTCAGAAAGGGGGGGGTCACCCGCCACGCAATAACCAATGTACAATTCTCTGTGTTCGCACGAGTCCCCAGCCCTTTGAGATTTGGCTGGGAGCAAAAAGTCGCGCTGATATACACATAAACCTCGGGCTCCAGCCACTGCTTAGTTCTGAACAAAATAGAAAGCAAAGTATTTTCCTTTCCTGGCCAAGCAGAGAATGAACCAGGCAGTCTGCAAACGACACCATCAAAAGATCCAAGACTTTTGCTGGGTAGTACTGCAACCAGTATCCATTCGATAGCATCCCAAGATTGTCTCAAACTCCAACTCCCCGCTCCAACATTCAACACAGACGCGAGTGCCAGGGCGGTCAAGGACACTCACACATGTCCATTCGGGTACAGACAGTCGTCATAGCAGCCTTCACTCGACTGTGACTCGCATACAGCGTATCGTAACACATACAGCGTATCGTATCGTATCTATCGTTACATCCAGCCATTGGCCACCCACCCCATGCCCAACCAGAGTTTTGATCCGCGCAACAACAAAGACCGAGAGCGCCTATGCTATGGCACCACCGCTGAGCTTGATGACCTGGCCGTTTATCCACTCGGCGTCCGGGTGGCAGAGCATGGACACGGCCTTGCCGATGTCGGCAGGAACGCCGACCCTGCCGAGCGGGACCATGTTCCTGATGCCCTGCTCGATGAGCTCGAGGGGCATGCCCTCGTAGCCGCCGGGGACGTAGTGCCAGGCGTTGGAGTCGAACATGTCGGTCTTGATGCCGCCGGGCGCGATGGCGTTGCAGGTGACCTGCTTGGCGCCGCAGTCGACGCTGAAGGCGCGCGTGAAGCCCTCGACGGCGGCCTTGGAGCCGGCGTACAGGGCGTGGTTTGGGATGCCGGTGAGGGTGGCGGCCACGGACGACGTGAGGATGATGCGGCCGCCGGGACGGCAGTGTTTGAGGCCTTGCTGGGCGACAAAGAACTGGCCGCGGCAGTTGAGGTCGAAGATGGAGTCGAAGAGTTCCTCGGTGACATCGAGTTCGTCGGACCAGACCTGCGAAGTGTTGGCATGGGGGGGGGGAGAGAGGGAGAGAGGGAGGGAGAGAGAGAGGACAAGGAACGAGTGGTGGGCGGATGTATGGATGGATGGATCATACCTCGCGGCCAGAGTTGGACATGACAAAGTCGACGCAACCAAAGTGCTTGACGGCTTGGTCGAAAAGCTCGACAACCTCTTTGGGCTTGGCGATGTCGGCCTTGATGGCGACGGCCTTGCAGCCCAAGGTGGCGATCTCTGCAACGACGTTCTCGGCCGACTTTGAGCTGCTGGCGTAGTTGATGACGACGTCGCAGCCGCGGCGTGCAAACTCCATGGCGATGCCGCGCCCAATGCCGCGGCCGGAGCCCGTTACGAGGGCAACCTTGCCGATGAACGGCTTGTACTCCTGGGCGGGAGCGATGTCGGAGTCAGCGGCGGGAGCCATTTTGGAGTTATTTTGGGGGTGCGGTGCTCGAGAATAGGACGAAACTCTGATTAGAGTTTGGGACGGATGGGCGAAATAGCGTGGATTGAGTGAGGGAGGGGAAAGAGGGGAAGCCAGGCTTTGAGTGGTGGATGGATGGGTGGTGGATGGATGGATGAATGGACAAAGAGGCGGACAGTTGTAGAGGAAACTCTACAGACTTTATAGATAGGCCATGTCGACAACTTGCCCCCAATACTGGGTCAATTATATTCCTCGCCGCTGTCTCCAAAATTGATCCGTCGTCGGGGTCCGGGACCGCACCTCCGAGTCCGACGATGAAACAATTCGGGCTTCGTGGCGCACTGCCGGAGCTACGCTGGGCCGTGGCAGCAACAAGAAAAGGAAATACGGAACGGTCTTACGGCACGGCGCATGGGGGCTGATACAAGAGAGGGCTAGAAGCTGTGTCTGGGCGTCGTCAAATTCCAGCTCGAAATTCCAACTCCGAATCTCCTCTGTGTTTATTTCCGGAGACGCGTAAGAGCTTAACCCCGCAGTCGGGGAAGGCTGAGTAAGCCGGCTAGCCTTCGTTCCCCACGGACCTCCGGCGCCTGCTTCTGATTCGCCAGCACAAAACACCAACGATACCGGATATCTGTGATAAGAATTTCATCAGGGATTTTCTTTTTCTTTTTCGTTATCTTTATCATTTTTTCGCCAGAGACGGCTTGCAAGAAAGTTCGCTGGATGTCAACGTGGTCGACTTAAAGTTTGGATAGACACTTGCTTAGCTTGTGGCGATGTGACATGGCCATCGACAGGGAATATTCGAATATCAACAGGGGAAAGAAAGAAAGTGGGACGATGTGCTGACTCAGCATCTCATGATAACCTCACTCCAAGACCACGTCGTCCGACGGAAAGGCTCTGCGACGAAGGAGCAGATGCGAGACCATGTCGTAGCACTCGCAAGGGTCTCGCAGCCTCTGCCGACCCTGTCGAGATAGTTTCCATGACCGTTCGTCTCTTTAATGTGGCTAAAATTGAGAGTGACGCTCATTTCAGCGACAGGACGAAAAGTCGTGTGGAAAAGCCGAAAGAAGGCCAAAGACAGGGCAAGGCAGTAGGGACCAGCACACCAGAGATCAAAGAGGCAAAACACACCTGGAAGCAACAGTGAGATGAACAAGACAAGGAGAAAGCACAGACGAGCCACCGCGGCTCTGATATTCAACTCTCGCCTCCTGATCGTCCCGACCAACCCGCCTGCTGTCCTTGATTTCAAAGCTGAGCGGAGCATGGCCAAGTCACGGCGCAGGACGGCATAAGACAAGTCGGGCCAGGATAGCAAAGGCCACACAATACCTGATTACTGAACCAGCATGGCGGCCAACGCATCACCGAGTTGTCGAGAGGGAGGCCACTCTTGCCCAACCACTGCGGCCGTCTTGCACGCTCTCTCGACATCCCGCCCCTCTTTGGCGTTGCACGCAGGCAGCGCAACACATTCTCCCAGGCCATGCCTCGGCCAGGCATCCAGGCCGCCCAGCCTGTTCTTTTCGTGGTTTTCTCTTGCCTCCCGTGCGGTGTTGCTCCGGCCGTCCCGCCGCGCGTGGCTGACCACGATTCTTGCGACGAATGCCGAGGTTCTCGGATCTCATTTGCCCAGAAGCTTATGCGAGGCTGTAAGACGCAGGTGCCCTGTTTTGTTTTATTTTGTTGTCTTGGTTTGTTTATTTTTGTTTCCTTCTTTTTTTCCTTTTCCTCTTCTTTTGCCGCTTCCCCTGCCGTCTTGCTGCTGTGTTGCGCTGTACTGCACCGCGCCGTGTTGTATCGTGGCTGCTCTGCCTTTGTGTGGTCAATCGCCAAGATAGCGAGCCCTCCCTTCTGCATGCTTTTGAGGCACGATGATGAATAATGCGAAGTGCAAGACGGCGCGCCTGGTATCATCCAGGGATCGTCCTCTCCCCCCTCCCTCTGCGGGCCCATGGTCCAAGCCGGCCGTCGTCGTCGAGCAATGGTGCTGCCTTGGTCGTCTCGCGCGCTCGCGTTTGATGGCGCTGACATTGCGGCTTGCGCTGCACATCGCACGAGTGACGTACGCCGGTCGTTGGAGGCCAGCCATCATGCCGGAATACCTGACGGGACAAGGGGGAAGGGGAAAAGGGCTGTTTAGATAGCCGAATTCCCGGGTTAACGAGGTACTTTGCCGCCAAGTACTCCTTGTCACTGATGGGTGTGTGGGTATCATATCAGATCTCAGGAATGATGGAGTGGTGGTATGGGAACGAACCTGAGAACAAGGTGGGAAAGAATTAGGGAACGAAGCACAGGGAAGCAAAAGTCCGCATTGTTGCGGCCAAACCCCACCACCTTGATGGAAGCGAGAAGCATCACGTCCGCGCACTCGCCCTCACATATCTATCTATCTGGCAAGATAAGATGCGCGACACCGAGGGGCATAACGGCACCGCTAGCAGTCCTTGGACTTTGGGGGAAATAACTTTACCCGATGGGGGGTATGAATTGCGCTGCGGCAACGGTCGCGCATAATCGCGGTGGGTTGGGTTATATTATTTTGGGCCGTGCCGAAGTCGTCGATAGCCTTTTTCTTGTTCTTCTCTTTCTTATTCTTCATCAAACACCCCGCGACGGCATGTTGGCACCGACATTGGCACGACATGGGCATGGAAATAGATAAATAAGACAGACAGACATGCTACGCTTACATCAAATGCTACACATGCAAACCCGGCCAGCTGGGTGGCTTTGCCAGGCGAAACCGCCGCAGTAAGCAGAGGAGCAACCCGTCAGCGTAAAAGCCCTGTTCGGGGCAATGGTCCGTATCAAGAAATGCGTAAATGAAGCCGAGGTGCATTTGTCTTTGCGTGCAGCTGCATGATGACTGGCGTCTGGGCCAGGCCAGTGGCATTCGTCATATCTGCGCTTGCGCTTGGCATTGAGCGTATCTGGGGTGTGGGAATGGCGAATGATATGAGAAATGATTCGGGAAAGAGGCAAACGGGCTAAATTGAATGTGTTATATATATATATCTACAGAAACCACTTCCGCACCAATGGCACCAGAGACGCAATACTCTACAGTGACCGTGGAACAGTCAGTTGCTTTCGACAACAGCCACAGCATCTGCTCGATGGTAGGAGTGACAACCGCGCTTGCAGTTCCCTGAAGCCGCTCCGGATGGTCCGGGGGCGCTCTCAGCATCTAACCTGATTTTACCCATTGCACTAGAGGCGGCAATCTGACACAATCTGCACTCGCATATCTGCAATCTGACTGGTGCCAATCTGTATGGCGGGCGGGCGGGCGGGCATGATGCTACGGTACCAACTACCAGATTGAGTATCTCTCTCCGACATGGGCTGTCAAGGAGCCACTCATTCCCAGAGAGAGAGAAATCAAGATGACTACCACAGGGCATTGTCTGGACAGAGCATAAGAGTAGACGAAACAAGAATAAAAATATAATATAAAAATAAAAAACAGGGAATCCGCGAAATGTGCATGTTCCGCTTGGCCATTTGTCGATCTTCTCCGTCTGCTCTCATGCTTGCATGTCACACCGCACCTCACCGCAGAGTACCACGAGCCGGGCGCCATGGCGTTCTGGGCTTCCGGTGAGCTGGGATCGAGGACGGTGGGTACTTGCACAGAGAAAAAGTCATGGGATATGATCAGCCCGGCTGCCACCTGTGTTGTGCTGAGACTCGAGAGGCGGCCGTGGGCAGCAAAAGCATCGCTGCGGGCAATCAATTGCTTGGCGACCCAGCCCACGCACCCGGCAGGAGGACAAGGAACAAGAGACAGACCGAGATGGAGACGGGACCTGGGCAGGCCGCCCTCTGCCTCTGCCTCTCCCTCTCACGCAAACGGCGATTATCTGGCGAGGCGGCCCCCACCACCCATTCGCATTCCAGCATGGGCGAAAGCCAGCCATCAAGTGCCGATTCCACAAAGTGGATACCCGGCCGCCTCGGCCCCACGCATCTTTTTCCAAAAAGCCCAAAGATCCGTCGGTACTGGGTGCTGATCCGTGCATGGCTACCGCGCCAGCTGCCACAAGGGGAAGAAAAAGCAAAGCCTGTGCAAGGCCTGCGCAGGCCTTGCGCAGTGCGTCTCCACAACATGGATCCCGGCCCGGCCGGCTCACGTGGGTAGCACCATAGTGCCGCAGCACTATACACACATGGTAAGCGTATACTCGTACAGCACAAGATCTGTCGTCTGTGCCTTGGCACTATCTACCCGCCTGGCAAGTGTGGCAAGGAGTGAGTTGTGAGTGACCGAGTGTGGGTGTGAGTGAGTGTGAGTGTGTGAGTGTGAGTTTACCCTCGCACCCAGCTTCAAAGCACGCAAACCATGGTCCACCATGGCCCATGGTGGTCTGTCTGTGTCTGAGAGGGTGGCGCCACCAGCGGTGCTGCCGGTGCTGCCGTTGCTGCCGTTGCTGCTGTTTCTGCTGCTGCTGCTGCCAATTGCTTCTTCTTTTCTCTTCTCCTACCGGCCATGACACCATGTCGTCCAAGTTCCCGTCCCTGATGCATGCGCACACCTTTTTTTTGGGAGGGGGGAGGGGGGAGATAACAAAGAATCGATCGAGGCACGGCAAGGAGCAAGGAAGGCAAGGAGCAAGGAAAGGAAAAATCATACGACGTTGGCATCTGCCGAAAATACTCGGGATCTTAGATAGCCCGCTCCATGCGACCTTATCGCACCCGGACGGCCGAGGCAGAGAGGAGAAAAGGGAGCAAGGAGCAAGGAGCAGGCAAGCAAGAAATCTTCCGAATTATGCGACCTTGCCGGTGGCACCTCAAAGTGTCGAAACAGGAATATGTTGCAGTGCTACGCAGTAGAGAGCTTGCTTGCACCGCGCCTGCGTCTCGGGACAATGAGCCGTGGTCTGTACGCCGACATGAATGAGCAGCGAGACGAGCCAGACGAGCACGACGAGGGGAGCAGGATGGTCCAGTCGTTAGTTGTTAGTCGTTGGTTGTTGGTCGTCGGTCGTCAGTCGTCAGTCGTGAGTCAGTCAGTCTACGATGACGAGGAATTGCAGGCACCCCTCTCCCCCTTTTATTACTTAACCCCTCTACTATACCCTGCTAGCCCTCCACTACCCTGATACTACTTAACCCCTTCTACTAGCCCTCTACTAACCCTACTAACCCTACTAACCCTATCCGTACTAACCCGCTTAACCTCTATTACTAACCCCTCTATCACTTGCGCCACACACGCCCCTCCAAGCAACGAGGCGCACCATACAAATCATACAAATTAAAAAAAAATTCTAATCATCTAATTGTCTGACTATTAACTTTATCACCTCGACCCACTCGCAAACCACCAACGACATTCGCAACCGATTCCCTCCCGCCTGCTTGTCTGCGCACAAAAAGCCTTCGCTCTACTCGAGACAAGAAAAGAGAGGTGATCAATCCCGCCGCCCCACGTCAGACTTGACGTGGGCGCAAAAGATCCCATGCATTCGCCTACGGGCCTTGCATGCGACCCTACCTACTCAGATCACTCACTCTCTGCCATGGCCGCCCAGGCTCGTATCCGGACCAACTCTTGCCGTCAGCGGGCCTCCAATCCTGGGCCAAAGGCCGGTTTCTTCTCTGGTCGACCAAGGGCAGGCAGGTCTCCTCCTCCTCCTCCTCCTCCCTCTCTCTCCCGAGCCCATCAAGCGTCGGCCCCGCTGCTGTGTCTCCCCAGCCGCACAGCTGAGAAGTGCCTCTGCTGTACACATCATCATCGTGGAAGGATGAGTGCCCGATATTGATATTACTTGCTGGCTTGGTGATTCACTGGCGGGCCGGCCGAACTGTGGAGACTTGCTGGTCGTGCACGACGACTATTTGTTTTGCTGCCGTCGTTGTCGTTGTCGTTCCTCTTCAGCCCATCGTCGCCCTGTTGTTGTACCAAAGGGAGCCACGGTTTCCGTCCTGGTTTCACAGGAAACGCACCTCTCAGGCATACATACTACGACATGGACATGCAACCGAGCACAGAAAAGGATTCAGAGACCATCCACCAACCGCCTGAACCCGCGCCTTTTCTCTGCGCGTGCTACGAGCCGAGTGCACGGTATCAGGATTCACTGGACGATATTCCCGCCCGTGGCACACTGCTGGTCATGAGCACCAAGGGCAAATGTCAACATGCGACGAGCCCGGCCCACGACGCAGCTGATACGGCCGAGTGTCGGGTGTGCCGACGAACGGGATAACGACATCCTCCACCATTTCACGCATCTGGTGCGCAATACACGGCATGGTCGTTAATTTTGATTTGCTTTTTTTTTTTTTTTTTTTTTTTGGTTATTTATCTGCCTGTCTCCGACAAGTCGCGCAAACCACGATGCACACACACCCCGACACATTGCCAATTCGTCAAGTCCAGCAGTCCAGTCCAGCTAACAAACCGCCCATACAGAGACAAACCCGCGACACCTGCATGGATCTCGAGCCAACAACCATCCCCCCCTCCCCCCTTTCTTCCCACCGCACCCTCTCAGACACGGCTTCTCCTTCTTCTCTTCTCCGCCCCGTCTGGACCTGGACCCGGCCTTGACATGCCCCACCCGATGGCTTCGACCACAGCCAATGTCGTCACCCCACCCCACCCTCTCGCCTTCTAGACTTGCCGGACTGTCAGATCAGCGAGCAACCCGATCAGAGGCCAAGTCGAAACCGGCAGATGGTGATGGGGGACTGGGGCGTGTAACGCTGGGGGCGGACGGGCGGGCAGGTCTGCCAAGTCCGCCTGCCTGCCTGCCTGCCTGCCAGGCTCACAGAAGTTGGTGGGCGCTCATTGACGTGGCTGGCTCTGCTCAAGAACAGTCGAGCAGGCAAGGTGGCAAAGAGGCCATGTGGCCAAGCATGCCAACCCTTGCAGCAGCACTTTTGAGAAAACGGCATGCTGCGTTGCGCTAGCTTCGAGATAAGCTTTTACATGGTGTCAAAGGTGCCACAGCTGTGAGCCCGCAGCACGACAGAACAGGCTTCAGGTACGTACATGGTACCACTGCTGCTGCTGATGCTGCTGATGCTGCTGCCACTGTTGGTGCTGCTGCTGCTATTGCTGCTGCTATTGCTGCTGCTATTGCTACTACTACTACTACTACTACTACTACTACTACTACTACTACTACTACTACGGCTACTACTACTACTACGGCTACTACTGCTACTACGGCTACTGCTACCACCACCACCACTGCTACTAGCACCATGTCGCCACGCCTTGCAAGGATGCCATCGTAGGGCTGTCATGCCGGACGCCAGCATGTTTGTGGTGTACACGGTTATAAATATCTCCAGCGGGAAGAGGGTGTGCTGACTGAGCTCGAAATTCATGCCTGTGTCTCCAGATATAGATCATATACCCCTAGATATAGATAGCAGCCCAGTATGATATCAGACAGACACATGATTCTCGGACGACATGTATTGTCAAGCTTATTAGACAACAAAAGGACCAGTGTACACACACACTACAAAGACGTGAGGGGTTACAACGCGTCGTGATTCGAGATACCGATACCTACTGGTACACGTATCCACGCTAACGACAGATGGTGGGGGGCCGTATTCCTTTCCAGCCCTCCAATCCGAGGTACCTGACTTGTCAGCCTGGAGGTCCCAAAGGTTGATGGCATGGATACACACGGAGCCAGCGAGCAGGTTGTGGAAGCGTTGGGAATAAGCGCTGCCTTCCTCGGTATGCATGTATCGCGGTTTCCGATTATGCATGCAACTACACCGTCCATCGTATTACGGTATTACGGGGGTAAGCCGGCACAAGATAACCTCCGGAGCCGATGGAAGGCCAACGCCCGTTTTCCGGGTTGGTCTCCCTCTGGGCTGCAAAGGCGGCTCAGTCTCGAGAGAAGGAGGGGGGAGGCGGGTGAGGGGGAGCTGGCCTTGCAACTGGCCTTGTGTGGTTCCGAGCTCCCGCAACGTCCCCTCGCTCGTATTCTTGTCCTGGGGGCTGTGATCCGAGAGGTTGCCAGTGCGAAAGGAAAGAAAAACAAGAGACTAGGAGATAGTGTGTGGTGGGGGAGGAGCCGCTCCGACGTTCGAACAACTGCCGAAACGGCTGCTCTAATTTTCTAGTCTGCTCTAGTCTGCTCTCTGCTCTATCCATCCTCATAGATACGCGTATGCTTATGATCTTGGACCGTCCACTCGCATGAGAAAGGGGAAAAGAAGGGAAGGGAAAAGAAGAAAAGAAGGAGAAGAAGAAGAAGAAAGAAAGAAATAGACCTGCTAGACGAGACAGCTGATACCACATACCGTACCCACAACTTTCACGACTGATGACTGGAAGAGACGTCCATACTCATATCAACACATATAGACTCATACATAGCAACACTCACGTGCCTACATCATATGCCTATTTCCTTTCTTTTAGTTCCAACTCACCATCTTCCTCGCCACACCTTGATCGCATCCAAAAACGGCCACGTCTTTATCTGACTCGCTCTGCGCCCCCACACTACTGTATCCTAATTATACCATACCATGCCATATCAGCCCTACAGCATGCTTAGCGTCGAAGCCCACCAGGGCACTTATGACGACTTAGTAAGTGCTGACTGGTGAGCAGCAAGATGTGAGTTCCCAACTTCAAAAACCAGATGAGCGGATGGGTGGGTAAACCTCCTGTCCAAAGGTCTATCTGGCACGGTGCGGTGCTTTTGTCGCCCATGCGCGCAAGATAGGTGATTATACTGACTCGCTCCTCCGACCAGCCTGTCTTTCTCGGATTACAAATGTCCGATCAACATGGAACATAGCCCGCTGTCCATCTCGCTCTGTCTCCTCAAACCTCAAACCGCCGAGGCCGAACCAATGGCACCAGAGGCCCCCGTCCCATCGCCACGGCAGCGGAGTTTTGCAATGATGAGATGAAACCGTAATTGTCAGTAAAAATCAAAAATACGCCCAAACGAACTAATAGACGCGGAGTGGACGTGGGGGTTGGACGTGGACGTAAGAACAAGCAAAAAGGGAAATATATGATCCTCCAGGCCTTGTCCGACTCCTCCGCCTCTCCGACTCCGACCCGCTACCCAGAACGCACGCAGGCCTATCGGGGGCCTGGATGCCACCAGACAAAAAAGGGCACGACGGGACCGCACGCACACTACAACATGGTACTGCACATTACGGGCCAAGAGGTCGCAGAAAAGGGTCAACAGCGCGCGCGTTTTCGCGTCTTCGGCTCTTCGCCTTCAGCAGCACATTGCTGATGTGGCTGGGCCTTTGGATCTGATCTGCTCTAAAAAAAAATGGTTTTCTTAAAAAAAGATATCCGCAACTCTGATATCAGCAACTCTGGTCCAATCAGGCCTTGTGTTTGCGCGCTTCTCGCTCCATATCTTAATAGTGGGAACGGGACGATTGGGAATTTGTGATCGGGATTGAGATCCAGCGAGGGTGGCAAAGGTGTGATCGGGGCGGCCGGCCTGCTTGGCCTTCCCTCAAACGGCCAGGCCTGGTCGTGGTCTGACCACTCCTTCCCGCCGTCTCGGCCAGATATGGGTCATCTGCCAAAGCACGACCTAGTGTGGGGGTATCAATCTCATCTGAGAGATATCGAAAAGAGGAGGGGGGGTGAGCGGAGACATAATAACCCCAGGTTCAGCGTGGTGGCATGGTAAAACATGACGACGAGGACAGTTTCATCATGATGCAGTGCAAGCCACCTCCTCTTCCGCCATGCTATGGCGATGATGAGCGCTGCCCTACCCTGGCACTTGTGCATCAGGTTTGATTCGTACTCGGCCGCTGCATTCTAAACTTGGTGATAACTTCGAAACCATCATCATGTGCAACGCCATTATATTTTTTTCGTTTCATGTTTGCTATCTTGCGAGGGTATATAGAATAGCCAATCATCCATATCGCATCGTAGCAGCAAATAATTGCTATCGCGTGAAACGCACCCAGAGACGGTATGGAGAGCTCATGTATGCTCCCGGTCCGCTCCACCTACACGCCGTAGTTGGATGCCCCCGAGTCCCCCCCTCCAAAATAAACGAATAAACAAAATAAAATATTGCCCATATCCCAAGCCATGCCCGTGAACCTATCCGGTAATGCGTCGTGGCGGCATGGTCCCCCTGATGCCCTCATGAATTCACCAGAGCGCCCCCAAAAGTTATGTCATTGGCTTCCCATATTGCCTTTTCTCTCATTGTCATTTCATTTTCATTTCCCTTTCCTTTTCCTTCCTTCTTCTTTTCTTTTCCGTTTTGAAAACACTAAACATAGTAAATTGGCATGGTCGCAGTAGTATACGTCGGCAGCGTATGGACAAAGTAGCAGCCCCGTCTTCGCGGGAATATAGATAGTCAAGATATAGACAAAGAAAAGGAGGAAAGAAGGGAGAAAAGAATGGAGGGGGAAAAAAGAGAAAATAAAGGACCAAGATTCCTATTGCTGAGTGACGCTTCACATCCGAGCAACCCTGGCGGCACCGAGGCCCCAGTTCTCGCTCAGAACAAGGAATTTTCTCTTGATGCCGTCGCCGATTCGCGTGCTCGACCCTTCGTCAATCACCATGATTCCGTAGCCCAGAACCTCGGCCCCCTTGCCGTCAAAGGCAAAAGTGTTTCCATCGGTGCGCGTGAGCAGCGGCATCCCATCGCCGCCATCCAGGCATATCTCGAGGCCGGGATCGCCAGGCACGACCTGGTCAATCGCCACAGTCGGCGTCATGCACGACGTCGACGACGTCGCCAGGCTGTCGTGCCGCCGGTGGTGCTGTGTCGGCGACTGGTGCGGCGACTTTTGGTGCGGCGGGGTGGGCTGCTGCTGGGGCGGGTGGGAGAGAGGAGATTTGGCCTGGATGAGGCTCTGGTCAATGTGCGCGATGCTGTCGACCCAAAGGACAAGCGTGGCACGGTAGACGGCCGCCGGCCACCACGAGGGCCGCCTGTCGGGCGCGATGGAGCGGAGGAGGCGGATCACCTGCCCGCAGTGCGTGAGGGCTTCCTTGCGGCTCAGCACGCACCGCTGGTATCTCAGCGACAGCTCCCATGGGTTCGGATCGAACCCCTCGCGCCGAGCCAGCCGCTCGACCTCGCAGAAGTTTGTATAGACATTAAGGCATATTAGGTGATATAGCACGAGGTTGCAGCGCATCATGGTGCAGCCGGGGTTGGTGGCCTGCAGCGCGGCTGCGAGCTCGTACCACTTGTCCAGAAGGACATGGACCTCGTCAAGTCGGCTCATCATGAGCGTCTTGGTGAGGCCGGGGGACGACGGGCTGCTGCCCGACCGACGCACCGTCACCATGTCGGCAAAGCAGGAAAGCGTTTGCTGGATATGGTAGAGCATCGTCTGGATGGGGTGGAGGAGCAGACGGAGCTGCTGGGGGGTGAGGGCCTGCTGCCTCCGCGACAGACTGTCGTGGAGAAGGTCCTGAAAGAGATCGAAAAGAGACGAGGTGCCCGTCGGGCCCGTCAGCAGCTGAGGGTTGACGTTGGCGGTGCACCCGTAGATGGTGAGCATCTTGTTGTACCACTGCTTGGCGTCCGAAGCCATCCAGAGAACCTCTGGCCCCGGGAGCGGACAACGCAGGTCGGTAATGGCAAGCATCGGAGCCGTGTCGTGGAAGAGGCTCAACTCCTGATCGACCATGACCCAGTTGTAGACAAGCCTGTGGAGCTGTCAGCCCTATGATGATGTTGCAGAGAGACCAAGATATGACGAGCACGACTGACCTATTCTGTCCCTCCCGCTGGATCCACGTACGCCACTGGAGCTCCATATTGGCGGTGCCGTTCAAGGTTGGCACCATGGACGGCTGAGCTTCGAGCATACCAGCGTGTCGGAGCATCTAGACAAGGCACTTATTGTCAGCTGACAAGCTAAAAGAGGGGGAGGGGGAGGAGGGGGTGACCTCCTCATCCCCATCCATAAACTACTCACAGAAAGATACATGCCGCGCTGGCCCATGACTATATCCATCAGCCATTTATCGCCGCTCCAAGCGCCAAGAATAATAAACAGCAATGCACAGCGAAGTGCAATAGGATCGGCAGACAGCTCCACGTCCTTCTCGATGATGTCGAACAGAGAGATGCGGCACGTCTCTGTCAGCCCTGCTGCCAGCGATCGTGCCTCTGGCATTGGAACGGCTGCTGCTCCTTGCGCAATCATGAGCAGCAGGAGCAGGGTCGAGGCCTGGTTGTTGAGGAGCATCTCGTTCGGGTCGACGCATCCGGCAACCACAAGCGTGTAGTAGTAGGTAAGGTTGCGCACGTAGCTGCGCAGAAAGTACTCGAGAATCTTGGGGGGTGGGAGGACGATGAAGTTGAAGTCACCCGGGCTGCCGGGCCAGCTGACGGCCTTTTGGCTGCCGCCACGATGGGTCTCGAGGGCCTTGTGGAGGAACGACTGGGCGATGGCGAGCATGCGGTCGCGGGTCCGCGACGTGAGCGGGATAACCGAGGCCAGGTCCGATGCGTCCCAGTTGATCTGGTCGAGATAGCTCTCGAGCGAGTTCCATGTGCCTTCCTCCTTCGACTTTTGTTCCAGAGACTCGAGGTGGATGATGGCTGTGCGGGGGCAGGTGGCCGAGTAGATCGGGGGGTTGCACCGGGCCAAGGGCCATGCCGCCTCGGAGGCAACCAGCTCCGGGATGATGGGGCTGGTAGCCGAGGTATCAGGTTCGCGTTTCGACCCACCATCCTGCTCGGTCGACATGATGCTCGTCCCCCTCGTGTGCGACGAGAGTACCGAGGAGGATGTGGTCATGGGTTCCGGGCGGTGACCGATGTTGTGCAGGTCGAACGGAGTCATTGTCATGTCGGTGCGCATGGGCATGGCTGCGGCCCCCATGTTGACGTCGAGGGAGTATTCGGGCCATACCGTGAGGAGATCGTGATAGCCGGTGTCGTGGCTGGAGACGAAATCGTTTCCGAGATACATGAAGTCGTCGAGGCCATCAGTGGACGCAAAGTCGTGAGAATCGTGGCGGGGGTTTCTGGATAGGGTCTGCTGCTGGTGCTGGTGCTGTTGCTGCTGGTGCTGGTGCTGGTGCTGGTGCTGGTGCTGGTGCTGCTGGTGCTGCTCCTGTTGTTGACGCATGCTCTCTTGCAGCATAGGCTGGTTGGGGGTAGTGGGCTGCTCTGGGAGGCCGCCATCGGGAGGAGGGATCGCTGTGTTGGGATCGATATAGTTGACGGGAATCCTGGACGGCGGCTGCTGGTTCTGCTGCTGATTCTGCTGCTGCTGCTGCTGCTGGAGCATGCCCTGGTAGGCCTGGGCAGCGCGGACGGCAGCCTTGGAAGACCTGCGAGCGAACCTGGCGGCGCACGGAAGCTTCTTCTCGGCACACCGGGCACATGGAACTCTCTTATCGCATCCGGTCTTTGCACTGGCGCAATTCTGGCACGCAATTGGGGTCCTTCCATGATGATGGAAGAGGCTGCCTTGCGGAATGGCATCGAGTATGTCGGTATCCTCGTGGTATGACTTGAGGTGCCTCGACAAGAGGTCACTGTCGACCCGTCAGTCCTGAGAGAATACAGGAAAGAAAGGGTTGAGTCTGGATGAGGACGAAAGGTGAGGTGGGGGAGGAGAAGGGTATACCTGCGAGCGAACGACATTTGGCAGTGTTCGCAACGATGGGGCTTCACATTCGTGTCTGCAGAGGTCAACTTGTCAGGTTCCATTATCCGTGATACGGGGAGCGGACCGCGTTTATGTTGCGGTACAGTGATCTCTTTGGGGGGGGGTGCCTCGGGGGGAGGAGGACAACGGGGATAACGGGAGTGAGGCACATACGGTTTGGAAGATGCCTCTCGAGATGCTCCTTCCTCGTGAAGGGCTTGCCGCAATATGCACAGTAACACATCATTGCTGCGGTTCCTGGCTGGCGATCCAAGCCGGGTCTTGTCAAGCTCCGTGACGGAGTACCGGTCTGTTTGGGATCAAACTGGGGCCTCGGACTACACAGAGTCATGCAGGAAGCCGAACGAGTAGGTCGAGGTTGTCTTGCGTCTTGACGTTTCCTCTTCTTATATACGGCGCCGTCGTGGAATGTAGCCGATGGTACGGTTGTTGGGTCGAGTGGGGGGGTTAAAGAGAGAGAGAGAGAGAGAGAGAGAGAGAGAGAGAGATAGTATGTGAGTTGAGAGAGAGAGAGAATAAGAAGGATAGAAGAGATATCTGATGGTCGACCCAGACAAGTCCAGGACGCCGTCTATAGACGGGAAGGTGGACGAAGAGGTTAAGGCAGAGAGATAGATGACCGAGGGGGCCGTTGGGATGCGGGATGAACGAATGCCCGCGAGCGTGGAGGGCGTGTATCTTGAAGAAAGTGAGAGACGAAGGGAGCTCAGAGACCGGGCAAAGCAAGGAGCAACGGATGCTATAGAAAG
Organism: Tympanopsis confertula; assembly: GCA_026745395.1. Lineage (NCBI taxonomy): Eukaryota > Fungi > Ascomycota > Sordariomycetes > Coronophorales > Scortechiniaceae > Tympanopsis > Tympanopsis confertula. The sequence continues at coordinate 25,616 of JAOYNU010068642.1, read as the reverse complement.
AGAGAGGAGAGATAGATGTCTGGCTTTGTTACTAGCGTCGGAAACAAATCGCACCAGCCAAGTATGTATGTTATGTATGTATGTATGATGGCAGAATGGTCAAGGGGCAAGCAGACGCAGGCAGGCAGGCGGTCTGTCTAATCTGTCTTGCCTGTCTGTCTGTCTGTTTGTCTGTCCGTCTGTTCTGCCTGCCTGTCTGTCTGTGTGTCTGTCTGTCTGTCTGTCTGTCTGGCACGGGACCTGGGGTAAAAGCCGAATGAGGACGGAACAAGATATGGAATGTTCTGTCACGGAAAGGCACATGAACTTGGGGACAGGTCCAGCGGAAGGACAAGAATGGATGATATATACTTCCAGGGGGGTGGGTGAACAAAAAGAACGCGGCTATCCAGCTAACTGGGTCGCCTGGTGTGTGGTTCGAGTACACGCAGTGAGCTCTGTGATGATGTGGACGTGGGACATGACGGACGGACAGCATGAGCGAGGCTCACAAGCAACCTAATCGACTCAACCAGGCGCGAGAATGGCTGTGTGGTACTGGGACCAGAGCAGAAACGTCAATCCTCGCTGCTCGCTGCTCGCTTCTTGCACCTTGCACCTTGTCACTCCGCCCGTCTGAGCGGCATCAACGGAAGAGATGAGGTGGCCGGGACTGGGAGGAACCAAAAAACCGAAGCAGAAAAAACAACAACAAGAAGAAAAAAGGTACAAACCCCGACACCGCTGGCCAGTTGCTGCCTACAGAGTCGGTCGTTACAGTCGTGTTAGGCTCACTTGGCTTGGAGACCAGGAACTGGCACACAGGCCGATTCAAGACGTCCAAGACCAAGACAGTATGCAAGACATGAAGCCGCAACCTCTCTCGTCTCTCGAGGGATGCAGCGACATGGAGAGTGGGCGTGAGTGGGAGGGAGGTACATCCTCTTGGGATCGGACGCCGGCTTTCTAACCCGGTGGCTGCGCAGTCAATAAGATGTTGTTAAGAAGAGAAAAGCAGATGCCAAGTTAATAGGATGGTACCTCTGCGTAGTGTACCTGGCTAACGGTTGATAAGAGGCAGAGAGGTATAGTCTGGGGATAAATAGATACACCCATCAACAGCCTAGTTTAAGAGGCGGGGGGTGATGAGGCGGGAGGGAGGGCGTAGGCGGAGCAAGGTGTGCAAGGGGGGGGGAGGCGAAGGGGGGGTTGAGTGATGGTGAGTAGAAGGGGGGGAGGGGGAGGGGGTTAAATGAGAATTCACCTTTGTTGGGGGGTGTCGTGTGTTGTGCCGTCTCTTGCTCCAACTGCTACCCCCCATCCCGCTCTCTGCGCGGGCGCGCTGTCGGCGGTCTTTTTCTGTGTCCTTTTCACCTTTCACGGTTCCTCCCAGGGTACGCGGCCGGCTGTATGCTGACTGCCGGTGACCCACGGCGGGCCCTTGCCCGACTGACCATCATCGATGGGGGCGGGTTATGTCTCACGCCAGGCTTTGGTTTGGTTTGGTTCTGAGGGGACTTTTGTACCTTTTTTTATCTTTTTTTTCTGCTTCTTCTTCTTCAAATTTTTTTTTTTTTTGACCTGGGGGTATCGGAGAACAAACGTTGTCTTGAAACTCCGAGCTTTGCAAAAATATATAAATATATATATATATATATAGAGGGAGTCATGCTAGATAAAAACTCCGCATGGAAGATGGTTTGCGAGCAGCCTGGCAGGCAGCTTGGCAGGAAGACAGCAGCAACCTCAGCCCGACGGCATGCTTGGAATGCAGGCAGAGAAACGTGGTTGAAGCATATTCAAACGCCGGCAAGGAACAACGATTGTTAGCATGAGGATGAGGATGCACTGGCACCCGGTGGCTTGAATCAGATCATAGCTGAATCAAGCATATTGACCAGGTTGGAAGAGAATGGGCACCATCCAAAGACTGCGGTACGAGACGAGGCCGAGATTCCCGATTCGGATACTCTGTCGGCATCCTGCTGGGCTGCACGGCCGCACAAAACCCCGCACCTCTATGAGACAAGTCCAAAGGTTGGAATGGCCTTGCAAAGTGAGGCAGAAACGCAGCAGAGCCGGGTTTGAACAGCACATGACGGCCCACGCAATTAAAGAAGCGTGTTGGCTCGCATAGCGAACCAATCTGAACCGGATAGCAGGCGTGATCGCGATGCCCGAAAATCGCACGCTCACAGCGGGAGTTGGATTAGGCTGATATCATGATGGATTGCTCTTTTTTTTGTTCTTTTTTTTTTAAAAAAAAAAAACAATCTTCTTCTAGAGCCACCCCTACATCGTAGCTCACAATTCGTTCCTGTAGGACACTATCAGAGGTCAAGGAAAACGAGGCGAAAACCAAAATCGGAAGCAAAAAGATAGGCAACTGGGGAATTGATACTGGCGTAACAAGGCTCCCCAGTAAGAGGGCTTGGTCGATGGATGGTGATGATGGACTCACAGAATCCATAGGCGGCTGGCTGGCAGGATAAGCAAGCCTGGGCACTAATCCAATGCCCGGATACGCACATATCACGTCTGATCGGATAGGTGGGTGGGAGTCCATGGCCTTCTGTGTAGGTGGTAGGAAAGTAAGTAGGCACCCTCACCGGAAAGCGAAAAAAGCAGCCTGTGGGGTCGTGGCCGATCAGTTAGGAGGCCCGTTGCTAAAAAATCCGCAGGCCTTTTTTTCCCTTCCTTTCCTTGACAAGAAGGAAAACATTGAAACGGGTTGGGGCCCGACTTCACTATGACGACGGGAAAGGAGAAGGCTCGGATCTGAGGCCGGGGCGGTCTCAGCCGGGACAAGGCAACCGGCCAGGCCAGCAGCTGATAAGAGACGACAACGACAACGACGACAACGGCAGCGGCGGCGGCGGCGGCGCGCGGGTGCTACTCGCGATTGCGAGCTATTGGCGATACCATTTGAACGGATTGGATATGGGTTGACGACAATAGCGCCTGGTGGTGGCTTGGGAGGACGTCGTGCGTTGGACTTTGCAGTGTGGAGTGAGGAGCAAAAAAGTTGCAAGGGCAGGGGCAGTGCGGAAGCGGGGAGGTGGGGCTTGCTTGCTTGCACCTGCCCACATCACATCCCGACGTCAAGGCAGAGAGAAAGTACGGATACTTATTCCAGCTGCTTGAATGGATATGATGTAGATGTACTTGAGACGAGGGCCCACGAGAACATCAAACGATGATAATATGGATATTAAGATTATTAGGAAAAGGGCCAAACCTCTCTCCGCGCTCCAGTCCATCACCACGGTGGATACAAATGCCGCTTGTGTGTGACTTTTCGAAACCAATAATTCTCCATCGTTTCCTGGACGGCGGCGGGACGATATCGCGCCGAGAGGCAGAGAGTTGATGGATATTCCGGTGCCAAAGATAGGACAGAGCCGGATGGATAATACACATGTCAGATCTATCTATGTACGGCTACATCTCTTGTGTGGCTGCGCCTCCAAACTCCAACGGATGGCGATGATGACCGCGGCCGCCCACCCCTCCCGGCTCGGGACCGACCCTAGGCAAAACTAAATAAAGGATCTGATATATAATGTATACAGGCATATGTTTTGATACAGTGCAGCTGGCTGCCAAGGTGGGAACCATAATCGACAAATATGGATTGTATTCAATGGCACGTGCATAACAGCACGCGTGAGTGGGATTACAGCTCCGTGGTGGCGTTCAGCTGGCAAACTTCCTATCTGTCTATCTACCTATCTATCTATCGAACTATCTGTCTCTATCTATCTATCTATCTACGTACTACCCATTGAACCTGATATGCACATACGGGGCGGGTTCTTGTTCTACATGATACTTGCTAACCGCTATAGCGCAGCAGCTTATCTCAAGTACACATAACCCAGAAAGGCATGGGCAAGCCCCTGCCACCCGGCCAATCCGATTCACAGCCGTCCAGCCCGCGCACACAAGTCACCAACAGCTTTCCTTTCTTGTTCTGGCTCCGATGAGAACAGCAGAAAGAAAAGGAAACCCTTGGTTTGCCTGTTTGGCTGGTGCTGCCTCGCTAGACTCCAGCAAAGACGGTGAACAACGAGCAGGACAGGAGAAGCAAAGAAAAGCCGACGCCGGCCGCCTGTCGCGTGATCGATAATAAGGCACACATACACACAGATAACATATACAGACACATATACAGACACATACACAGACACATACACATACACACACACACACACACATGGCTCAAGGTACCTGCTGATACCGCCATTGTCTCCCACGACTTTGCCAAAACATGTGGAGCCGTAACTCGCGGCATTTGTCAAAGATTATGAGATTTACGGCCGCTACGCCACAGATCCACGGTCCTGACCCCCTGCCCGCGTTACATATACTCAAGTATTGCATCGTGCAGCCATCATACGCACTCGTACACGCGTAGGCCCGATACGCACGCACCAGGCGCACGTACAGGCAATATGTAAGTAACTAAGTACGTATTGGGCACGGAGATAGATTTACGACCAGAGACCAGCGATGATCATGCGTGCGTACTTTGAAACGTTGGATTTTTTGTTCGAGACCCGGCCGCCAAATAATTAGAAGTATTATTTATTCGGCCAACCGCAGGCCAAATCTTTTGGGACAGACGCCTTCACCTCGTATTAGGGGGTGGGGGGGAAGAAGAGGAAAGGAGGGGGCAGGAAAGATCCAAAAGGTGCCAACAACAACAACAACAGGCATGGCTGACTCATGTGACGAGTCAGAAAAAGACTTGCTTCCCCTCACTTTTCTTCCCGCGCGCCACCAAGACGTCGATGAACCCATGCGTACTCAGATCAAAGAAAGAAAGAGGAAGCAAGGAAAAGAGGCAGGTAGGTGGGGGGGACAAAAAGGTGGGCATTTCCAGGCACAGAATTCAATTCAGGCACACACCGCCTTACATGTCTTGGTTTCACAGTTGTCGAGTAATCCTTATTTTTTTCCCTTGGGGAAAAGAAAGGACCTGGACTATGGTATGGTACTCCTTGCACCTCAGTATGGCATGGCATGGCATCGATCGTATCGTTGGATCCTGGATCCCAGCAGGATCGACACCAACTACATCGCGTCGGTTCAGCCCTAGGCCATCCACTGCACCCCCTTCTCACTAGTCGGGGACGAACAACTCACTCGGCATGCATTCCAAACCGGCTCCGATTCGTATCGACTTCTCTTCAAAAGGGACTTTGGTATCTCGGCCTTCTCGCTACTGCTTGCGCCCCTCGAGCCCTTGGGTGTGGACCCGGCAGTCAGTCGCTCGTTCGAGCGTCGGTCTCGAGATAACTTCTTTCTGGAGCCCAGCCACCACTGCCAGATATGCTAAGCATCCACGTCATCTTTTGCCCTCTGAGAGCTTTATCAACCTAATGCCCGTCCGTGGCTTGCAGCCGCTAAGATCGGCGCAGGGCTGCAGAGCTGAGATGGCTGCTGTTGTTTTTAGGGCCGGACAAAAGGGGGGGCGAGCGCGGAGGTGCGAGCGCGAAGGAGGGTCGAAACTCGGCACGACTGGCACACTGGCGAGCTCGTGCTTACGATTCGTTCCTCTGAGGCGGCCTTGTCTGCCGTGCCGAGGCAGGCTTCTTCTCATCTCGACTCATCTCGACTCTATTCTCATCTCGACTCTATTCTCATCTCGACTCTATTTCAGAGTTTGCTGACCAACATGAAGGAGCCAAAGAAAAGGGGGAAAAGAGGACAAGTGCTTACCCGTCCGTCGTCGCCTTTTGCAAGTGCAGTCCCGCTCCCTTGCAACAATGGCGCAGAGGCTAGTTTTCTGAATCGCCGAGCTAGTGCCGGGACGGACGCTTTCCCCCCACGCCGTGCGTTTTCATAACATATTAAACTCCTTTTTGCGCGGCACCAACATCGCCGGAACCCAAGCCCTCGGGAACGGTTTTTCCCCCCCCCCTTTTTCTTCCTCTCACGATACACACATACCATGCCATACCAAGGCGCACGGCATATTCGGAAGAGCGGCAGCCGGCAGAATAATAGTCCACGCAGTGGCTCTCTCCTCCATCTCCCTCCATCTCCTTCATCTCCCCCCATCGCGATCCCACCGCCAATGTGGAAAGGCCCCGGTTTTCTGGGCACCCGGAAGATGCGCCATGCTATCAAGGCACAACGTTTCTTGGTTTCTTGGCCAGCCTGCGACTGGTGTACAAGCTTCCTTGCTTTTCCCAAAAAACGCTTGTCCAAATCCGTGAAGCCCAGCTGCGCCTGGAATAGGCTAGCTGAGGTTTGCGGATGAAGCTACCAGCACACTTGGCTGCGGATTATGCCATTGTATTCTGATATCGGCAATCGAGAATGGCGCACGGGAATCGTGCAAGGAAGGAAACCACAGCCGCTGACGTTTGTAATAGCTCATGCTTTGTCTCGCAATGGGCTGGACGGCTAATAAGGAACAACCAGTATCGTATCGTACCGTACCGTACCGTATCGCATCGTTCGTGTCTTTCGTATCGTTCGTATCGTTTGTATCGTTCGTATCGTATCTCTCTCTCTCTGCACCTGGTTCCATTCCCGACTCCACCATGTGCTCATCCGCAACTTCTTCCCACTGCCACCACGTGACGCCATCTACACTCAAGCATCTTTTCTGGCCCTCCGCCCACCCACGCAACCCCCAACTTCCTTCTCGAATGGGTATCTATTTTAGAGGTCGTCGGGAATACGATATGCCGGCAACGCGAGTTGGTTCTTGCCATGGAGCTCGAACCCTCTCTCTCCCTCCTCCTCTACAGCTGAGCTGCCAACTCACCCCCACACGACCACCACTTGGCTGTCCTTTGTCCTGGAGTCTGGGCCCCCTTGTCCGCCTGTAGACCATGCTCTGTCTGTATGATCTGTATCCTGTATAATCACAAATCACGGTTACATACTTTTCAGTCACGTCGTGCCAGTACCGACTGGAAGGGATGGGACGGATCTCAACCCAAACTCGCGGAACACGCGTTTTCGTGGACGCCCTCCGCCTCCCCCCCCTCAGCCCGGTTGGTTCTTCTGTCTCTGTCATGCCTTTCTTTCTCTAGTTGCCTCGCCGTAGGCGCCCAATCCCTCCGGTGGCACAAGGAATCGCGTGCGTTTGTTTTATGCCCGTAGCCGTAGTCGGTACAACAGATAGGAACAACACACAGCGCAAAAGCTTTTCTTACCTCCACCCCCCTCCCTCTCGCCCTCGTCTTTTCTTTACTGTCACCAACTCAGCAATTCGCTTCACTCCCCCCCTCCTTCGCTCTTCGCCCAGCGGAAATAGACGAAAGAGAAACCAGATGCTTTGCAATGAGGTCAGGCCGTTCCCTGCACCGACCCCACGTGCCCTTGGTCGCACATACACACACCTGGGTGGGATCTGTGCCGGGCCTTGATTCAGAGGATAAGCAGATCAGAGGATAGTGACGTGCTGTATACTCTGGCCCAGCAAAGGCAGTGTGCGCTTGTGCGCTTTTCCTCAGTATACAATGGCTTTTTTTTATTTATTTGTTGGTGAGTTCCACACAAGTATGCACGTACGTAAGTTTGATAGTGGTGGCATAAATGAAGGCTGAATAATAATAATAATATTCTCTCTCTCTCTCTCTCTCTCTGTCTCTGTCTCTCTGCCGCCGGATAAAGTTTCGCAAGCTGATCCTATCGCGAGGACAACGATAATGGCCACACACTTGGCGGTCGGCACATCCAATATACGCCAGAGCCAATGGCGCTGCTGTGCCCTCGGGGGGCGGCCGGGTGACGAATCACCAGTGCCCGAGCTTAGTCGATGAGACCAGTCCTTTTCCTCGGAGAATTACCTCTATGCCGTGCCTTCCTATCGGCCGCAAGCCCTCGTCGTAAAAAAGACGTATCAAAGGTTGCCGGTCGCCAAGAGGCTGGCTTGTAGAGGTACACGCTCGCTCGTAGGTGGGTGGCACGCACTTGCTCGGGGATCAGAAAAAGGAAAAGGAAAAAGATAAAATCGGATGGATGGGTGGGTGGAGGGGCGGACGGGTCAAGTCGTGTGTGTGTGGAGGGAACGAAAAAAAAATAAATAATAATACCGTCCCCAGACGATGGATGCGCAACCTTCTCGAAGGTCAAGACCGAGACATGCACACCGTCGGAGAAGCTATTCTTGTAGCCTGCCTTGCAACTATCGAGACCGAACACATGTCTGCCAAGCAAGTCCTTGCGTGAGGCTGGGGCTGATTTGGGCCGGAGGCGCATGTGCATCTTTTTCTTTCCTTTTTTCTCTTTTGTTTTGTATTTTGATGCTCGTCAGATTCGTATACCAATACCCCATAGTGTAGACGTCCAAGTGAGACGGCGGGCTGACTATATTCCCGCATGGATGGATACGTGCCTGCAGCAGCTATCCAAGGGGCCATTTCTATTCTCGTCGTCTGTATTATGGGCGAGAGAGCAAAATAGATTTCTGTCCTCTCCTCTGGTAGACACATCCCCACCGCCTGGCCTCAGGCCTGTTTTTGGAATCGGGGTCAAAGAAACGAAAAGAAAAAGACCCCCCCGATGACAAATAATGACAATATAAATCAAGTTGAGTATAAATCAAGATGAGTGTGCGGGCTTTCGGCCTCTGGTCTGGGGGCTGGTTGGCTACCGTTGGGAACTCGGGGCGATCTGACAGGTGCATCTCTCTGTAGGTGATTCCAGGTTATGGCCAGGTGAGGGGAAATCAAAACTTGCCAATCAAGCGGCCGGGCGACGTGCACACCATCGGGTCTCTTTGCGACGCTTGGGTGCGTGAGAAAGCTCGGCCGGCCAGGACCAAGCAGGACGGGCTGCAAGGTCCAAATTTAGAAAAACAACAACAAAATAGAAATAAAACCAGAAATAGAAATACATGATTGAGCGATCAAACAAAACGGTCCGCCTGAGGCCGCCTCTGCGTCAAAGGGCATGTGATGTATGTGGTTTGGCGGCCTGTCTGTTGTTCTTGTTTGATTTGATGCCTACTGGTCTCTGATACGAGACACGGCCAGTCGAGACGCAGGCATGCCATGGATTCCCGACCCGTATCAACAGCCTTCCTGGGGCATGCTTATCCATATGCCATCCTGCTATTATTGGTGGGCATGTCGGCCTATCTATGTTGGATTGGAGCCGACGTACGGCAGCAGGCGCAGGCACAAAACGTCGGTTATGTGATGCTCCCTCCCACCAGCGGTAACAGATTCTACTATCGGGCTTGCAGTGTAGTGTGTTGTGAGGGGGAAGCACTATATCGCTTGACTGAACAAGTTGCCTGGCTTCCGTGTTGTCGAGCGTCGAGTCCGGATACCAAGAGTCCCATCCGGGTGGAAGCTATCCATGAGCCTTTGTTTCTGGTTGATAGACTGGCTAGTAAAGTAAATGCGATGAACATCCACCACAGCAGCTTCATCACTGTATCTTCGTAAAAATAAAAATAAAAATAAAAAAGGCAAAACCCGTCAACTCCCAATACGCCCACACACACCCCTCGCAGCTCTCTCTACCTCTGCCAGATGGTATCCATCGGAATCCCCCACGCCCACGACGCCAGCACCATGGCGCCGGCACTCATCGACAGGGCCATGAGCAGGTTGACCTCGTTATTGTCCAAAAGGTCGAGCCCGCTCTCAGCGACCCTGGTCGGCCTCTCGTCGCCGAAACTCGGCTTCCTGTGCTTGTCGCTTGGATCGTACTTGCGCAGGCCATCATCCTTCTGGTGAGCTTCTGGCTCGTCGCCGGCAGTATCCTCGACGGCGGCGTCGCCCTGGCCGTGGAGCAGCGCCGCACGCACGCCCGTTGTTGGGCGGTCGGCCTGGGGCGCCGACGACACGAGCACGCGGCGTCCGCCCGGGCCCTCGACGATCTTTCCGGACCGCACGTCCTTGACGGTCTGCTGAAACCAGCCGCCGAGAAGGCTGTCGACGATGCTGCCAAGCGTGCCCCAGGCGGTCATTGCGAGCAGGAACTTGGCGGCGCGGCCCGGTGTGAATGCGGCGGGCCCCTGGGTGGCCCTCGGCGCGACCGCGACTGTCGCAAGGGCGATGATGAAGGCCCCGAGCGCCCCGGCGCCCATGCCGAGAAGCGTGACGCCGCCGTTGGTGCCTCGGGGCACCTTGCGCAGGGATAGCGAGGTGATGAGCCGCGGGGTCTGGCGCGAGAGGATGCCCAGCTCCGACGAGAAGGTGTCGGCGGCGACGCAGACGTAGTTTGCCACGATGCCGACGAGGAGAAGGTCGGCGGGCCACTCGAGGAGCGGCGGCTCGCCCGAGACGTCCTCGCGCCTGTGCAGCTGGCGGGCATGGAGGACACAAAGGACCGATGCCACGAGGGAGTTTGAGAGGACTGGAGGCGGGTCAGGAAAGAGAAAAACACACACATATATTTATATAAACGTTCGCACCTTGCACGTGGGTCCGGGGACCCTCTCCACCAGAGGCTCCGGTTGCGCCCATCGTCAGGCCCGCCTTGACCTTTTCCTTGACCTGCACTCGCCAGCCACGATTAGCTCCAATGCCAGCCGCAGCCAGGCCTCGCAGGAGCCCGGGATACGGAGCACTTGCATGTGTCGCGCGGGTACCCGCAAGGAAGAAGACGACAAGAAGCGAGAACGGGAGCGACCAAGGGTGCCAGGCGTGCGCGATGGCCGTCGCAACGGCCGCAGCGGTGCCGAGAGGCGTCAGCGACTTTTTCTTGACGGATCGATACACCATCAGCGCCGTGACGGGGCCTGCAATGTACAGCTTCATCGTGGATCGCTCTGGATGGTGGTTGGCGGATATGTGGTGATGGGTAGATCGATATCAATATCGCAAGCTGCGGATGGCAGTTTGTGGGGTAGCCGGATACTCATCACGTGACGTCGCGGGAGAGCATTGATGTGCTTTATTTTTATTTTTGGTTATTTCAGCAAGATTTGAGATTGCATGATATGGGAACGTGCGATGGATGTGGTTGATAATGTGGTCATCTCATCTTAAAAAGGAAACTCGCTCCTTACGGCGCCTGGTCGATCATGTGCATGGCTTCCAGGTCAGGCGATATATCCACACGACACCTGGATGCATGATCAAGTTGGGTACCTCTGCTCTACGAGGCGTGGGGGATGTGGCAACTGTGAGATATTGGTCACAGGCTTATATGTGTGTGTGTATTGTCTGTACGGTGAGTGGCATTGTCCAGTGCAGTCTTTTGCTCTTCCACGTTCTTCTCTCCTCATAATCTGTCTATTTGTATAACTTTCACATATCAAACACGCGGCTATATATCTATCTATCCATCCACAGTCGTATCGACAGACATCTCAGACAGGCAGCCGCTTCACAACAGCGGCCATCTTCTCGCAGCAGCAGGAACAGGCTTGAATCGTTGGCTGCCCATTCAAACATTCTCGTAAGGCCACGCTGGGAGGTAATCATTGAATGACGCCGTCCAGCCTGGCGGGATGAGGCAAAGTTACAGCACCTTGGTCGTTATTTGCCGACCTTTTCAATACCGACTTTTGCAGGTTTTGGCTCTGCAAACGTGGCACAAACGAACGACTGCCCGAGAAACTGGAAAACGGGGACACTGAGGCAAACCAGGGTGCGCGGCACCAATTGGGCCGTGAGCCACCATCGCCGCCCAGATTATACCGCCCAGCAGGTTCCCGAACCACAAGCGGCCATCTCGTGCCGTGCTCTCGGCCTGGCGAATCATCCGAGTGCCTCGTATCTCGGGCATCCATCAACTGATGCAGCACCCCAATATTGGCAGGCCGCCGGATAGCCAGCGCTTGGCCGTGCTGATGGACGGATGTCATGGAACATTTATCCTCGGCCATCATCCATAGTCGAGGGCATGTACTATCATCGGCCTCAAGATTGGGTGCATACATGTAGGCACGACGAATAAGAGAGTTGCAGCAGAAACGCGCGGGGTGGCGTAAACTCATACGAGCAATAAGTCGACATGCCGGGGAGATGGATGAGATGTGGCCGTACGAATAAATCGTCAGATATGGTGGCAAAGCGACTCCGGCTCAGGATCAAGTCGTAATGCAATGTGCAGGTGCGTCGCAAGGGCCATGATAGCTTCAGGCTTGTCTCTCTCCAAATGTGCCGCGCCCAGCCAGTCGGATGCTGGAGACCTGGCCCTGGTTTACTGCTCACTGGACCGTCTTGGGCGGAACTGGCCGAGAAGCCAATGTAATCTCTACTGCCCGACTCTGCGATCTACCAACGTAGCGTACTTGGTTGGCACTTACCTCTGGCCACCACCTCGACGTGGGCCTTGGCCCGAGCAAAGATGCCAACGTTGCTGAGGAACGGACCCCGATTGGCAAGTCCACGGACGGAATCTCCCGCAAGACGTGCTACAGCATAACACACGGTTGGCGCAGAGCTGGCATCAAGCAACGACTGGACGCCGAGCCCCGACACTCGACTGACGATGACCAATCCGGCAATGCGAGCGAGCCCTTGCGTCGGCCTTTGATGCTGGGATATGTGTGTGTGAGTATATGTGTGTATATGTGTGTATATGTATATATATGTATATATATTCCTCTGCCCCCGCCGCATTTTCCCTCGTCGTCGGACTGTGCGTCTTCGGACCTCCGTTGCTCGCATGCCACAGACCATCCAGACAAGCCCCAATGCCGAGACATTGCGGCACGACTACAAAAATTGGCGAGTCTTGTCTCTTATTTAGGTCTTGGGTCTCATTCGGGTCTCTTGGGTCTCTCAGGTCTATTGGGTTTCTTACTTAGTGGCCTCGTCAACGTGTCTCGGCCATGATTTCGTCCTCTTGCTCTCCCCAGGTTTTGACTCTTGGATAGCAGTCCACCTTGCCCCAGCAGACAGCTGACAACTGAGATAAACCAGACAGACATGGAAACCACACGCCTGCGAGTTCTGGCCTTTATCCTTTCTGCGCGAGACGAGCGAGCAACGAGCGAGCAGCGAGCGAACGCGGGCAAGACGCAAGCCATGACCCAAAAAGACAACCCCAGATGCCGTCGACGTCGACGGACAACGTCTCTGGACGCCTTCCCTGGGAACCCAAATCCAAGGCAATCGATACGATAGCTGCCATGAAGGCCGTCGTTCGGCCCCAAGCCGCATCACGAGACGAGGGCCGCATACGGCATCGGCGCTACACCAGCCGGAAGGAATCTGCACAAACGCACGCACAACACGCGCACCCTTTGCCGCTTTGCAGAGCCTCCATCCGCCATCATGTGACCCCTACCGACTTGATGGCCTAACGAGGACCTATATTAGGTTTACTCGGCTACGTCATTACATGATTCGGATAACGTCTCTCTCTCTCTCTCTCTCTTTCTCCCTCCCTTCCCATCTCGATGCGAGGCCACGGTCGAGATGGCGGCCGGTCGATTGTTTCCCAGTGCTTACGCACAACAACTCAGCAACTCTCTGGATGAATGCAGCTGAACCGAACCGAGCCCGGGCAATGGCAATCCCAAAGATTGCTCGCCGCGGATCAACGTCACGCCGCAGCTGCGCAGCTGCAGCGACGACCCGAGACAGACACCACATATCCATCTATCCAGAGTGGAGGCTGGCCCCTGGCCTTGTTTTCGCATCGCATTCGCATCGCATTCGCATCGCATTCGCAGGCCGGGCAATGGCGTGCGGCTTTGTCGGTCGGGCAGCAATCGAGTTTGAAAAAACACCCACCTGACTGACTCCCAGTGGATTGGATTGGATTGGTCTCTCGCCTGCATACCGACATGGCGACAACCCTCAGCCGTACGTGCGTTGCGTTGTACAAGAAACTCTTTGCTTCGCATCGCAGGCATGCATCTATTTTCGTTTGAGGATATTGACGACGGGAACTTTGAACAAGCAAGAAAAGTCGCGATACCGGGCGTGTCCCTAGCTGCCTGGGTGCTGGGATGGGATGCCAGCGCACACCGAAAGAAAGATGAAGAGCTGGCCCGAGAGCGGCGAAGCCGAAGGCTGAGAGGAACCACGTTCCCATCATCAGCCCCCGGCAACCTTGCTCGATTCGATAGTGCGTCCGATACGATGTTGTCCAGCAGAAGCAAAAGAGCGGGGGGTGACGATGGACGACAAGGTTCTTTGGTATGGTTGCTTCCCCCAGCCGCCAGGGGGTCCTTTGGGAACTGTCTACTCCTGCCACTACCACCACTACTTACTACTAGGGCGGGGTCAGGCCATGATAGGACGGACGATGAGCGGTCTGGGGATTTGGCCTCGGGAGATTGTGCAGTTGGAGCAACGATGTCGGGAGAGCCGTTGTGGCGTTGATGATGGTGGTGGTGATTAAAGTTGTCAAGAGATGAGCAAGGGCTACGTGCATCCGCAAGGATAACGGCAAGGGGAACAGCGAAATTCTAGATTGCAACAAGGGGTTTGTTTTTGGATACCGCTGCGCACAAGGGCTTGGCTCTCGTAAATCTGCATTGGACGAGCATCACCAGCCATGGGGACGATCATGATATCTGGCGTGAGACAGTGGCTTGCTTTCTTTCATGAGACGGCGGCACATGGTGTATGTGCTTGGTGTGTGTGTATGCAGCCGGCGGGAATTCGCCGTGAGCAAGTGCTGGCCCAAGACGAACCGGCCGGCCATATAGCCGCGATGATCACGTCCATCATCAAGGCTGGCTGCGTCGTATCGGATCGAGCGGCATCCATCGGAGAGTTCCCTGGAGCATCGGGATGTGCTGGACAAGAGAGCAGAGAGACAAGCAAGGGAGGGGAGGGCAGCAGCAAAGGGGCACGAGACATCGGATTTGACTCACCTTGGTTTAATTAATTTGATTTTGCCTTGTGACGGTCTGTACGCCCGAGGACTTCCCGACTCCCTTCCGCGCGCGCGGCTGGTGTAATGTCTCTGGCACACCCGTTTCGAGTCCGACTTGAAGGAGGCGCTGGCCCATGACCGGTTGAGGCGCCTGGCGGACGCCATCAAGATGATTTCGTCCAAAGACGTATCTGCGTGGTTGCAGTTGCGATTGACTGCGATTCAGCGATATGGCCCTCGTCTTGGTCGTCTTGGTTATTTTGGAGCATGTACGTACCCATTGAATGACTTTGACGGCTTGGCTATCGGCACACCAGCAGACTTCAGGCTAGCCCGGGATACGGTAGCGGGGGTGGGGCAGTGCGCTAGACTACAGTAGAGTTCACAGGGCTGACGGCCCTAATTTAGCTAGCTGATTTAGGGGGAGGTCTCAAAGCCTGACGTGACATCATTGGACGAGATGCTGGGCCGAGTTTACTTCAACGTCAGACACACGTTATCCCCGTGAGATAAAGGGCTGCACGGGATTAGAATTGGAAACACCCCTCGACAGGATCATTTCAGCTTGTATTTTGTATTTTGCTACTGTATTATTATTTTAATTTTTCATTTTCTTCTCTCTCCTCCCCTCTGGTGGTATCTTCAATACGTATGGTGTGGCTTGGACGGGATGCATTTGATAGGTCGTAATTGGGCAGAATTTCTTGCTTCCCCGCTGAGGGTCGCATACGCCAACAAGATAGGCATGTAGATAGACATGTGCGGATAACACCAAGGGACAACGATCCAATGTCCTCCTTCACCGATTTGCCAGGTTGGGCGCTACTCATGTTCGTATTACTAGCCGAGCTGGTTTTTTTGTTTTTTCATGATGCACGCTTCAGGTGAATCGAGCTGCCGAGAAGTATGGCGCAGAGGCCGGCTGCACATTGGCTGGAATGATCCCGCCCCCCACCCAACTAACTTATCTAAGCATCGCATGTCGCTCTTCCTTGAAAGCTGAAGATGCAAAATGCAGGTTTGGTCGTTGGTAGGTAGGCAGGTGTGCATTCGCTTAGATTTGCATATCGACTTGTCCCGCGAAACGCACAAGCGAACCAGTTTACGACCCAAAAAGGGGGGGAGATAAGACGAGACGAGACAGGCGAGAGACGAGAGACGAGACAAGCAGACGAGACAGTCAGACGAGACATACACGAGATAGCTCAGGGTATATATATAGGTTTGACTCTTTGGGCAATTTTACAGTGTTTATGCCGGTTGTTGATGCTTAAAAGACGTCTTTGTGTGTTATCCACCAGGCTTTGGTCGGATATATCCGGCCTAGTGTGCCCATCTTTTCTCGGGAGGATTCCGTCGGGCGCACAATACGCATAAAAGATGACATGTCCCCGTCTGTGCCTATGCTGTGCTGTGCCTGTGCCTGGGTGATATGCATGTGCTTGAGCTCGTGTCTGCAACAGGTGCGTGCTATCAACCTACTCTCCGATCAACCATCCCGGGCACACGGGACGGGAGCCATCTTATTCGCTCCTCCCGTCGCGGCCCGGCAGTTGGCATCCGTGAGATGCAAAAGATTCGAGCACGTACCGAGTGCGGAGCGTTGGACGAGACCATCTCGGAATATTCGGTCCTTGGAAAGAAAAGAACTCGGACATGTGGCCTGCAATGCCTTGTGAATTGGGACTTGATTCTCCCTACTTTGTGACAGAACCTCGATTCATCGATTCATGTATTTCACTTCTCGTCTGAACGTTGAAATCAGGTTTTCCCCCCCCAAGAGATCCAAGGGAGCTGGCTGGTGTCCTGGCCATCACATCACATGCAGCTTGGCCGCCGGTCGGGAGCTTGTTGTTCTTGTTCTTGATTCCTTCCCACCCTCCCAGCCGTTGTGTAGCGTGCTGTGCTGTGCCTTAGCCCGAGACTGTGCTGGCGATGATGGCATATACCAGCCAGGTCAGCTTGTGAGCTTGACTCATGGTGGCAAACAGACATGGCGCTGCGCTCGTGATCACCGGTAACAGAACGAAAGAAGGAGGGAACGAAAGAAAAGCTTCTCTTAGATTCCTTTATGCGAGTGTACGATGAGGCGCACGTGTGCCGGGCTGCAAAGTGTCGCGAGGTGAGCTCAGTCTGTGTAAGTCAGATCCTTGACTGGCATGCAGGTATCGAAATGGTATTTCTTTCTTCCGCTCCAACGCACTTCCAAGCTGGAAGCCAGCGAGCGGATTTGCCCGGGGACTTTGAGAAGGGGCCGGAGGGATAAATAATAAGAAAGGTCATGTGTGCGGGCCTCTGATGTGTCGTGCTTATTTATGGATGACGAGCTTGGCGAATTGCTTGGCCAACTGGGTCGGCGACGACCGTGTGTTACTTAGAATAGATCCGGATGCGCAGATGCGGATTCAGATGACCACAGATATGACAAGACGGGCCAAGTGGCTTCGTCGTTGGCCTTGCGGAGTGCCGGAGTAGTTGGTGCCTCGCTTTCTGCCTGCCTGTCTGCTGTCTGCTGTCTGTCTGTCTGTCGATAGCTGTATGCATGTATATGCATGTGCATGTGTTGGTATAACTATTTCTCCGTGTTCTAGCTTTCATTCCTGATAATAGCCGGGGAACTCCGGTGATGCGGACTCCTGCGCCTAGGACGGTCACCATTCGGACTGGGGAATTTCTAATATCCTGCGTTGTCCTCAGCCGGGCCTGCAACTAATTCCATCTTACTCCATATTGCTCTATCCTGGTCTGCATAACCACAGCCATAGTCGTAGCGTAGTCTGGATATAGTCTATAGTCTATAGTCTATAGTCTATAGTCATCCCATGACGTGAGCCCTCCACGCTCCGAGGCCGTCATCCGCAGCACCTCACACTCTCGCCTTGGAAGATGGACGCACGAAAACAAAACCCACATCTGCAGAACGCGGCTTATGGAGTGACTTGTCGGCGTTGGGCTGGGTGCCGACTGACCGACCTGGGAATCCGATACATGTCGATACGATACGACCTCCCTCGGAGCCTCGGGGGCCCGACTTGTCCTCGACGGCTACGAGGGGAAACCATGATCCGATTTCCGGTCATTTGCTGATTCGTAAACGAGCCCCATCTGGCCTATTTTATCACACGCATCGTGGTCTCTTGCCAGGTTGGCAACGGACTGGCAGGCATGTCATGGTTCTCCTCTTTCGGACCTCCGACGAGATCAACGGGTCGCGGTGCAGGACGCAAGCTCAAGCCCCGCATTCCTTGTATCTGCAGAAAGACATGAAAGGAATGAAAGGAAGGAAAGGAAAGGAAAAGCCATCTGCCAGCCAGCTCATGTATGTGATTTAATGTGCCCGCGATTCGACGGCATTCATACTGGAACAAATATATGGCCGATTAGTCAGTCAATCAACGCCTTATCGGATATCAGATAAGAGATAGATATTAGATAAGATATCTGACCCGACAAGAAATCAGAGAAATCAAGAAAGATATCGAGGCCAGCCACATTGGGCGAGTCCGAGGAAGACAGTCCATATCTGCCCTTTCTTCCAATCATCTTCCATATGCTCCATACCATCACATTGATTGCCGAACTGATACCTTTGGCTACTGGCGCCGTGAACCCCCCTTTGCCGATACGAATTCTTCTGGACGAGCCGTTGGCCGTCTTTCCATATCACTTCCAATTCTTTCTTCTTTCGACTTCCCGATGCCCGCGTAGGGAAAGTCATGATCATGGCTCTCTCTGGTAGTATAAGATCAGTCTCTGTATGCTTGTTGGGCTCTTTTAGCAGCACGCCCCCTCCACCCCTCCTTTCGTCTGGTGGCTTGGAGTTGCTGCCATCATTCGTTCCGCTTACCCATTCTAAACTGGTGTTCTTTTTTTACATTTATCTATCTATTATTTGTTTGATTGGTTTTATTTTTGTTTCCTAATAGCGTCTTCCAATCTAATTTACCGCCCTGTTCTGTTCCGTTCCTACCTGGCCTACAGGAGACTTGTAGCCACCGTAGAATTCACATACAGCTACCGATGTTCGTTTTCGACCTTTTCTCGACGCATTGAAGCTACACACACAGGGATGCGGTCCATTGCAGCAAGCCGTCAAGCCCCAAGCACACCTTGCAGCAGCCTACTGGTTGCTGGCTCTTGGCCATCTGGCTCCTGGTGATTTCCCCTGACCCAGGGAGTTGAAGCTGAAGACGAACACACCAAAAACCCAGGCAAAATCATCTTGTTGGTGCCTGGGGGGGGCCTTGTTCAGTTCATATCATAGTCTTTGCCGTCCCGTCACAGCCTTTACCATCATCGGAATCTACCAAAACACCATCATCCATGTATTCCCAGACCCGGTTTCTGGGTCGGGTCAGCACCCAGAGAGGCTGTCCGGTGTGCCTTTTTCCCCTGCCCCCCCGGGGAGGCGAGGTTCCGTACGACGCCTGGCGTGCCCCAACGTTCCGACTCTATCAAACGTTCTCTTTTTTCTTCTTTCTCCCCCCCCTCTCTCTCTTTTACTGCCCCCTTTCTATTGTTAGATGACTCATTGTAGTGCCGTGCTGTCAGCGCAACGAGCCCCGCCGGAGACATGCTACCCGAGCTCGATTCCTCCTCTCCTGTACCCGTCATGAGACGAGCGATCCATGGCCGTCTGGCTGGACGAGACCGAGGAGGATAACAAGCAGCAGCAGCAGACAGACACTAGCAGCTGTGGTGAGCTGCAAGTCTGGGTGGTGTGCAAAGGACGCCCATGTACCTCACACGCCCACACACTTTGCATGTACTGCCTCTCTCTCTCTCCTCTCTCTCTGCCTCTCCCCCCCTCTCTCCCTCTTCGTCTCCCTTCTCCGTGTCCCTTTCTTGATGAAATGTGTGTATCCGGTGTCCTCCGTCTGCGCGCCTCGTACGTCTTGACGGCTCCATCAACGTCCAAAATGTCCCACCAGTCTCCCGCCCTTCTTGTCAACCTCATACCCGACACAGCCATCTTGTTCTGAGAATCCCTTCTTTTCTTCCCGCTGTCCCCTTCTTGTTATTATTATTTCCACTTTCAGCCGCGTCAACAGACAATCCCTGACATTTCCACCTTAATCTGTCGACGCACACACCCCCTCAGCACTTGTCGCGTTACCCTCTTGCACCCCCCCCCCCAACTCTTGTTGCTCTTGCGGCGTCCCGCGGCGCCCATCACGCATCTCGTCTATATATTTATTCGAGCCGTCCCCTACTTGGCGCCCTCTCACCACTTCTTCCCTCGACAACTCACCTCCTGTCTACTTAATAGCATCTCCATCCTCCCCTCCTCCTCTCCCTCTACTACTACCTCGTCCTTCTCTCATATATTCCTTTTATTTTCCCTTCTCCTTCATTCTTTTTCTATTTTTTTTTTAATACCCCATCGCTCGAGGAGCCATATCCCACTGCCAGTCACTCGTTCGCTCGTCGGTCGACACAATGCTCAAGAGAATAGTCTCAGGGCTGGCCGCCCTTGTGCTGACCGGCGCCGCCAGTGCCAAAACGGTCGAGTACAACTTCGACGTGCAGTGGCTGTGGGGTGCACCGGACGGAGTCGGCAGACCCTTGATCGGCATCAACGGCCAATGGCCGCTGCCCACCATCCGCGTCAACAAGAACGATATCGTCCAGGTTCACGTCACCAATAGCCTCGGCAACCAGACCACCGGTATCCACTGGCATGGCATCAACCAGATCAGCACCTCCTGGATGGACGGGCCCAGCATGGTCACCCAGTGCCCGGTCCCGCCTAACATGACCTTTACCTACTCGTTCCCGGCCGACACTCCTGGCAGCTACTGGTGTATGTCTCTCTAGCCGTCCATCCACATCTCCCTCTCTCTCTTTCTCTCTTTCTCTCTCTTTTACACACACAATATGCGTTTACTTGACGCGAGAATACGCTCTCTCACAAATTCGTGTATCGCGCTAAAATGGCACAAACTGGGCTAAATTTCTCTCCCTCGTACAGATCACTCGCACAACATGGGTCAGTACCCCGACGGCATGCGCGGTATCCTCATTGTCGACGATCCCGACGACCCGTTCAAGGACCAGTACGACGAGGAGCACACGATAACCGTGTCTGACTGGTAAGCACGCGCTTGTGTTTCCCTCCAGAACGTGCGCCATCTCACCCCCCCCTCTTTTCCCACAGGTACCATGATCAGTCCATCCCCCTTGTCCAGGGCATGCTCTCTGCCAGCAACCCCAACGGTCTCCCGCCATTCCCCAAGAGTGCCCTCATCAATGACGGCCAGAGCGCCGACTACACCTTTGACCCGGCAAAGACGTACCGGTTCCGCATCATCAGCTTCGCCGCCTTCGCATCATTCATGATCTCCACCGATAAGCACCCCATGTATGTCATCATGAACGACGGCTACTACATCAACAAGGCCCGCGTCAACCAGCTGCGTTTGACGGCCGGACAGCGCTACGACATCCTCGTCAAGGGCTCCGACGCTGCCAGCGGCAACTTCCCCATGCTCTTTTCTCTCGACCAGAACCCCGATTGGACCACCGGTGGCTCGTCCCTCGGCTGGCCGCTCAACGTCACCGCATGGCTTCTCGGCGATGCTGCCGGCGACCGTCCCGCCTACTCGGTTGACTCGTGGCTCCCCGAGGACGACTCTCTCTGGGCCCCTCTGCACAGCGCCGCGCCCTTTGACGGCCCGGACAAGACGTTTGCCATGAACTTTACCAGCTGCCTCGATGACGCCGGTATCCCTCGGTAAGAACTTTTATCCCCTGACCTTTGTGGAAGGAATACTTGGTCTTCCAGTACTGACCCGGAGTCTCCGCTCTCCGCGCAGTCAATGTCTCAACGGCGCTCCCTATGTTGAGCAAAAGGTCCCCACCCTCTACACAGCCGCCACGGTCGGCGATGCCAACTCCGATCCCAGGGTCTATGGCCCCGTCCACCCCTTTGTTGCCAGCTACGGCGACACGGTCGACATTGTGCTCAACAACCTCGAAGGAGCTGTCCACCCGTTCCACCTGCACGGTCACCATTTCCAGGTCCTCACGCGCCCCGGTTCCGGCGCTGGATTGTTCCCTGGCTACGACGCCGTCACTTTCAACCCCAACCCGCCAAGCCGTGACACTGTCTCGGTCATGGCCAACTCGTACGTCGTCATCCGGTTCCAGGCCAACAACCCTGGCGTCTTCCTCTTCCACTGCCACATTGAGTGGCACGTCGAGATGGGCCTCACTGCCACCATCATCGAGGCGCCCGAGATGCTTCGCGGCCTGACCATCCCGGACGACCACATCAAGGCCTGCAAGGCCCTGGGCATCAAGTACCGCGGCAACGCTGGCGGCAACGTCGACGACCCGTTCGACTCGTCCAACTTCAACACCTCGCCGCCTGACACCTACATTGGGTATGTTCTCTCCTCCCCAATCTGCGACCTCTCTTCTCGGCTGGGCTTGTGATCGCTAACAGATTGTGTGTGTGTCCTTGTAGTGCCACCTACGTTCCTGGTGCCAGCTCGTGCCCCGCCAAGCGTCGCCGGAGAAGCATACCCGTCTCGGAGTAGGCGTTGCTGTCTCTTCTCTAATTTTTTTCCCGTCTCCTCTTCTTCCCTCTGTATTACGGGATCAAAACCCGTTAGGTTAATAAAGTAATGGACAAGGTCGGAGGTCTTGGTTTTTGGAGTTGATGGGTCACTTGCACATATTTTTCTTGTCAATAGTCTGATAGTTGGATAAATACTAATGGTGTCGGTATTTCTTGCCTCTTTGTCTGCTCTTGCTGATGCTACTTGCCCTGTGATGTTATTTTAGTCAGTGAGCCTCATCGATTGCAGGTTTATTGCTGTGTAGGATGACAATGCATCTGCACTGGTGAGGGTGCAAGCCATGTTGCTTCGGAAAAGATGCGTGCGTGCTTTGCTCGTGAATAGAGGCGTGGCCTCATGTGTATCAGGTCTGTCGAGGAAACGCTTGTCCGCGTGGGTGCAGAGGCAGAGAGAGAGAGACTGACTGGCCAAGCTGGTGTCCGGTAAAAGTGTGAAAGGCGGCTGTATGGATCAATAAAGGCTGCATATATGCAGGGGATTAGATAATCCCTCTCCCAACGGAGAGGAAAGGGGGAAAGAATGACGGCTTGAAAGGACGCAAGTTCAATACCATGTTGACAGGCGGGTGGACCTGGATATATACTCCCCAACTTGGCTCGCCCCCTCCCACATGCACAACACAAGCTGACGAATCCCCTCTCTCCATCTTTCTCTTTCTCTCTCTAACTCGCTCACACACACACACACACACCCTGCATCTTGCAGTCCGGCTGTCGCAGTCAGACTCTCGCAGTCCGAGTCCAACCAAATGTCGCAGCACGGCAGAGGCGGGTCCTGTCCCGTCAGCTCAGCCTGACGGTTCCGGCTTCCAGATCACGGTGCATGCATGGACACGAATGCACGGACGGCTGGCTGGCTGGCTGGCTGGCCATGATGATGATGCCGGAACCAGACAACAGCGCGAAAGAAGGTCCGGATGGGGGGGGCAAAAGGTGTCAGGGTCATGCCGAGGCAAGTCACTGAGCGGTGCGCAAGAGTGGGATGGGGGGATATCACTCTATTGGTCCGGGGGGCCTCTTGGCATTGAGTGGATGCAGGAATGCAGGGGATGTTTCAGTTTCAGATGGTCGGATGGTGAGATCACGCCGAGTGGACAGTTGGGGATGATGGGACAGAGGGGAGTGAGAAGAGGTTATGGATGAAGAGGGCTCTGGCGATGGCGATGTTTGCTGGACGCAATGTGTGGTGATTCCCTGGCCGTACTTGTTAATGTGAACTGTTCTACGCTGGGGTGGCATAGGCGTCCTCGTCTTTATATCTGCCGTTCCTATCCATCAATCACTTCTGTTCTGTTGAGATGGAGGCCAGTCACGTCGAACCCGATGCGGCTGCGGGCAGGCGGTATCGGAGCACAGGCCTCGGATGTGCGGTGGATTGAGCAAGTTTGAGCGGGCCTGAGAAGGTTTTGTGCGTAAACCTGCGCATGTTTATTTTACTTTTCATGCTCGCGTACCCACTTACGGGTTTATAATGTATGTATTTATGTATACTGGTATGTTTATGTGCTAGAATTAAGATGATGGTATTGCGATTTCATCCTGATAGGTATGTACATATCTATTGATCTTGACCAGGGTCATTCTCGCACAGATGAGGGCTACTTTGCCGGCCTTGTTCCTTGCTATTTACGCATACATTGTGCATACTTCTTTATCAGTTTACTATTCCCCTTCCTTCTTCCTCTCTCTCCCGTCTTGTGCGTGGATTTCGTCAGGCTATTCGATATAGATCATCTGACAAAGTGAAGAAGCCACCGTGCACACACCACACGTATACCCATGCTGACCTCGTGGTGGCGATATTTGCTCAGCTCAGAGCTCGACTCTTGTGGCGCGCGAGGCTGGCTACGCGTGACGGCGTAGTTGCAGGCTGTACGAGGAGGAAAACGAGGAGAGACGGAATCGACCGAGAGCTGAGCCGAGCGGAGCTGAGCCGAGCTGAGCGGCTGGAGTCGTACTTGGGAGCCAGAGTCGTCATCATGGTCGTGTTTCGGACGCCGGCCCGCATGCAGAGGGAGAGGAGGTCCGGCGGGCGATGGACTGTCCTGCAGCAAAGCGTGCGACGTGGCGGGGAGGCTTATCTGTTGGATATTGAATATTGGATATCAGATATTGGATATGATACTGGACACTGGATATTGAACCTGCGGTGCAGGGGAGCTTCCGGGGATGCAAACCAACGGCATGTCTGTGCTGTTGATGCAGTCTCTGTGGTGAAGGGCCGTTTGGGACCGATGATCTGCGCTGCACGGGGTTCGGGGTTCGGACTCCGGACAGACTGCTGACTGCCACAATAGATATTTTCCGACTAAAACTATTATCAGTCCAGGATGTGATGTCTCGTAATTTAACGTGGCGTGGATGTTCAAGCTGGCTGCGATGTATATATCTGTCCATCCCTTGGATGCTAAATCGAGATATTACTCAAACACTATTCAACACCACACGACAATGGCGGCCCAGTGTTGGAAAATGGGAGGACGGCTCTTGGAGACATGCCAAGATTATAATGGGATGACTATCAGAAAAATGTCAAGATCATAATAGGTGGATGGATGGATGGACACGAGGAGACCGACCGACCAGAAGGCACGACGATGGATATCTCGAGACTCTCCACCCGCAGTCGCCGCCATGCCGACGCTCCTGCCTCGCATCGTGTCATCACGACTCGCTCGAATTGCCATTCCCTCGCCCTCGCCATCCATCCACCGCGCCGCACACCACACACTCCTGTATCCTCTTGGGCCGAACACCATGGCACCCGACTTCCCTGCAGTCCCCAAAGTCCGGCTCCAGTTCGGCGAGCCCGTACAGCCGCTATGCATCCGCACCGAGAGCGAGCCAGCAGCCCTCTCAGGCAGCGCCAGCAGGCCTCCCTTTGGCGCACGACGAGCCTGGCCGTTTCGCGGCCACGGTCGACCCGACTCGACGCCAGCAGCAGGACCAGAGCGCGCGATCCAGAAACCAACCGAGGAGGTGGTGCTTTGGCATCGAGCCGAGACACCACGCGCGGTCTCTCCTGAGCGCGAGCACGAGCGGCAGGCCGCGTCTCCAGGAAGGGAGACGCAGGCGTTTGAGGCAGTGGCGGCGAGTCTCGCGAAGCTCGTCCAGGACACGCTGGAACTTGCCGAGATAGTCGCCGGTCCGAAAGCGCGTAAGCGGTTGTCGCGTGACCTCGGGCTGGGGCTCCCCGCGGATACAGATGCCCATTCGGACAAAAGAAAGCAGACGGGTGGCAAGGATGGCCATGGCTGCTCGGCCGAGTCCGCTGGGAGCTGAACGCCGAAACGGA